>JASANF010003374.1:0-19030 GCA_030248245.1 Trissonchulus sp. WLG1_4 | reverse complement strand
AATATTAGCAATATGTTGAGAGAAATGAAATTTTTTATCAATAAAAACTCCTAAATCAGCAATACCATCTGTGTCTAACAGTGGTAGATTGTTTAGTGTATACGGATTTGTAGAAACTTTAGCACCAAGCCTAAAGGTAAATGATTTATTGATAGAGACGCTCATTTGCCAAGTTTCAATCCAATCCGAAAAAATATTTAGCAGTGACTGTAACTTATTAGATCTGTTATCACCAGAAGCAAATAGTTTAGAATCATCAGCATACCAGGAAGTATTATCCAAACCCAAATGTTGTATAAGATCGTTTATGTATATTAGAAACAATGTTGGACCGCAAACTGAACCTTGTGGAACTCCACTAGTTACTAAACTCCAGTTTAAGGACGAATCATCTATTTTCACCCTCTGTTTTCTCCCAATTATAAAAGCTGAAATAATTTGCAGAATTTTTCCAGAAAGACCTAAACTTTGGAGTTTAACGAGTAATTTAGAATGGGAAACCGAGTTAAACGCTTTTTTTAAATCAATAAAAGCTACATCGACTAACTTTCTCATATTTAAACAGCTAACCCATTTCGAATAAGTAAACAAAAGATTAGAGACAGTAGACCTGCCTGGTAAGAAACCGTGCTGAGTAGGAGAAAAAATGTTATTATCGATACAATGCTTCAGTAATTGCTTATTGAGCATGGCATCAAGTGGTCTAGCACCTCCACAAAGTAGTGATACATCTCTATAGTTATCCACTTCGTACCGGGAACCTTTATTTTTAAAAATAGGAGTTATATTAGCGTTTTTCCAATCAGAAGGAAGCATTCCTAGTCTATAGACAAAATCTGTAATAATATATATAGGAAAGGCAAGTTCTGCCGCAAAAGTATGATAAAAAATATAGGGGATAGCATCAGGACACATAACCATCGATGATTTCAAACGCAGTAAATAAAAATATATGTCTAACACATCAAAACATAACATAGAGCAGTCAGGATATACATGTTCAGCAGGATTAGGGATAACACCATTATCATTAGTATAAACAGAAGAAAAATAAGTATTTAATATCTCAGACTTTTTTTGGCTCTCATAGACAAGAACACCTTCATTGTTTTTGAGAGGAGGAACAGACTCGGTAGGTTTTATTTTATTTCTGACGTACCGAAAAAAAGACCGAGGATTTTTTTGTTGTGAGAGTTTATTTTCATAATTAGACTGGAAATTGAAAAGCGTTTTGTTAAACAGCTGGGTCAGGCGATTATATTCATAGAAAGCTCTGTAGTCCATATCACGGGTCCACTGTTTAAAAGCTTTCGTACGTAAATTGTCTAAATGAACTAAAGATGCGCTCCAATGCAGAGATGACATTTTACATTTCACAAGAGGAACGTAGTTAAAGATTGCAAAATTGACAATTTCTTTAAAAGTCGTCCAAAAGGACTCCACAATATTTACGTTACTATTATTATAATGCAACCAAAACACATTCAACCAGTCGATAGAACTCAAATACCTACTAATAAGTTGACTGTCCATTGAGAAGAAATTTCTAAAATGCATTCTGTTTGGTCTAGTTAAAGATACATCGATTATAAAGTTGATCGATGCATGATCGGACTTGCCAAGGGGGGCGGCAACGTCCCATTTTAGTAAACTAACATTACTATTAGTTAACAAAACATCTAAAATATTTGGTGGATTAAACCTGGTCGGCTTAGAAATCAACTGTTCAAGACCTAAAGCAGAAAGACAATCAAGAAATAAACGACCAATGGTAGAATTAACATAATACATATTCCAGTCAACAGATGGCATGTTCAAATCACCGCAAACTACAATATTATTTATATTGGTATCATTTACGGCTATCTCTAAATCATCAGACAGTGACTGTAACGCCATCTCGTTAGCTGGTGGTCTATAAAACGTGAGAACACGACAGGACGAGCTTCTACAATGAATATCTAAAGCAATAGCTTCAGAGCGGAACTGATCATTTATTAATGGAAAAGAAATAGAAAGGCTTTTTTTAACGAAAATTCCAACCCCACCTCCATGTTCGTCACGGTCTTCACGAAAAACGGTATATTTAGAATTCCATAAAAAAGAGTTTGAGTTGATAGTAGAGTCCACTTTGGTTTCTGAGATACAAATTATATCAAAATCATTATGATCAAGTAGAAAATTCAGTTCTAAACGCTTACTCCTAATACCGTTGGCATTAAAATAAACACAATTCAAGACAGAAGGATCAGACATATACTCGACATTGTACTTGAAAGCAAAACGGTTCAAAGGGAGTTTCCCTGATGGGCTTCGTTGGCATTGGGTTGTAATCGAGGGTAGCTCGCCACTTGTGAATATAGGGGGGGTAGCAGGGTCAAGAGGACGCGTTGGTGGAATCGTGCTGTAGGACATCGATCGCGGAGTTATAGCGGAAGCCGTAGCCATCGGGGGTGTAGCAGCAGAGGAAGTTGGGTTTTCTAGATCAAAAACAGGACGCATATTAGAAGATAAATAACCTCGTCGATGGTTTGCCGCAGCAGTTTTACGCGCTTGACGTTGTTTGTATGTCAAGTCACTGCGGATACCCAGCTCAAGAGGAAATTTTTTATTTCTGGCCGCTTCCAGAATACATTTTTTTGCATGCTGATCGGTTATTTTATCCTTCAACAGTCTCGGACCTTTCGGCTGCGGGGCATCCCGCCACGCCTCAACCGCCCATTCCTTGGGCAGCCCAGCTAAAGCTAGACAGTCCCGAAACCGAGACAGGTCATCAGTCGAGTCCAATTCCCCCATCCCAAACACGCAAATCTTATCTCTTTTTTCGCGAATCTCATCAATTTCCACTAAAAAATCAAAAATAGCATTACACGTAGCATCAGCGACAGCACGTGTAACCGAACCCACCAAATTTTTAAAATTAAAACTATCAATAAAGCGTGTAATAGTCAATTCAAGAGAATCCATACGAGCGGAAATTTGGGATAATGTAGGATTAGCAGTAGTGACAGTTTCAGGGTGACCCCCAGGGGCAGGGGTTCCTTGGGGTTCGCGGTTAGCTTTAATGGTTTCGATCTCGGAGCGAAGACCATCAAGCTCAGATTTTAGAGTAGGGATTTGCGGTATTAGGCTCGACAAGTCCCACAAAGATAAGCCAAGGGATGCTGTTTTTCCGGGTTCGCCAGAGTTCGCGCAGTATCGATTCGTAATTGGGCGCAGGCGTGGTGAACCGAACATTTACAGCAAAGGCAAGTAACAGTTTCATCAGCCGATTGAACAGGACCCTGACATTTCGAGCAAGTAGAAGCCATAGCTGACGTCGAATATAAGAATAAATGAGCAAGTGTGAATTAGAAGTAATGAGAGCAAAGCATAATCTTCAGCGATCCAGATCTAAATAGTCGCCGTCGCAGATCCGCAATAAGAAAAATTAACAAATCTAGAAAAATTAACAAATCTTGAAAAATTAACAAATCTAGAAAAATTAACAAATCTAGAAAAATTAACAAATCTAGAAAAATTAACAAATCTAGAAAAATTAACAAATCTGGAAAAATTAACAAATCTGGAAAAATTAACAAATCTGGAAAAATTAACAAATCTAGAAAAATTAACAAATCTAGAAAAATTAACAAATCTGGAAAAATTAACAAATCTAGAAAAATTACCAAATCTAGAAAAATTAACAAATCTAGAAAAATTAACAAATCTAGAAAAATTAACAAATCTAGAAAAATTAACAAATCTAGAAAAATTAACAAATCTAGAAAAATTAACAAATCTAGAAAAATTAACAAATCTGGAAAAATTAACAAATCTAGAAAAATTAACAAATCTGGAAAAATTAACAAATCTAGAAAAATTAACAAATCTAGAAAAATTAACAAATCTAGAAAAATTAACAAATCTAGAAAAATTAACAAATGTAGAAAAATTAACAAATCTTGAAAAATTAACAAATCTAGAAAACTTAACAAATCTAGAAAAATTAACAAATCTTGAAAAATTAACAAATCTAGAAAAATTAACAAATCTAGAAAAATTAACAAATCTAGAAAAATTAACAAATCTAGAAAAATTAACAAATCTGTTGTCCGTTGTCAGTCTATTGTCGTCAGCCGTTGTCAGTCTATTTTGGTGTGTAATCTAGTTTAGTCGATGCTTAAATGCATCTGACTCTCAATTCACTTAATGAAATTCAATATGTTTAACGTAATTGTCCATTTCATTGAATGTGAGTGTGACGTCAATGCTATT
Organism: Trissonchulus sp. WLG1_4; assembly: GCA_030248245.1. Taxonomy (NCBI): domain Eukaryota; kingdom Metazoa; phylum Nematoda; class Enoplea; order Enoplida; family Ironidae; genus Trissonchulus; species Trissonchulus sp. WLG1_4. The sequence goes on along the minus strand of JASANF010003374.1, from coordinate 14,773 downwards.
ACTACAGTCATGAACACTATGGCTTGATCAGTGGTGCTATTGCAGCCTTATAGGTAAATAATTCTGATCATTACTGTAGCATTAATTTCGGTGCAATCTTTTTGCATTTTTTTAGAAAATTCCGACGGTCGGAGACCTTGAATTGATGGGTCAGAGCTGCATGAAGAAATGCAGATTATTATAAATTAATTTTTTATTGTAATCGATAGGATAGATTCATACTTACATCCTGCAAAATTACGAAATAATCATGCGACTAATACCATATATGATGGTACTAATAGCATATAAGATCTAATTGTGGTGTGATTATTTCGTACTTTTACAAGCAAGGGGCCTGTTGCTCACCTTTACAAGTCTTACAATGATAACAATTATCATACGTAAAATAGAATACGTAAAATCAGGTGATTCGTAATGAATTTTTACAATTGTTACAATGTAGGATATGTAAGATATGTAGAAGTGAGCAACAGGCACAATGGATACACTGCTGTATGAATCAAACCTTATGGTCTACGGAATTCATAACAATTTTTGACCAACATTAGTTAGTTAGTTTTGTCATTAGTTTTGTCGGCTTAAGCCCCTATTCATGCTTGTCCGTAAGTTGTCCGTTCGTTCGTAAGCAAAAAGTTTCATAAGCTGTTGCGGAAGAACGGATTAGCTGGTTTATTATCTCCAAATGTCTTTAATGTCTCCAAATACCCAAAAAACTGACATGCCATCAGTAGTGTTTCTGTACTGGCTTACTGACATTTCCTTCAGAACACAGAAACGGACTAGTACAAACCAGGCTGTTAATGTTTCCAAATGTGAAGTGATGTTCTTAAACAGTATTTTATAACGATATCGTAGACAAATGATAAATGAATTTTTTTAATAAAAACACAACTGTTATGGCATTTATTGAACTCAACAATTGAAGTGACTGTAGGTATGTAGCTTACTATCAGTATAGCCCCAGTAGCACAACTGCCGTTTATAAACCAATTTTGAAAAAGTTGTACAAACCCTACTGGGGCTATACTGGTAGTATAACTACTCAAGTTTTAGCGCTTTTTAGTCGTTTTCGACAGTTCTGCATTTGTTTTGTATTTATTATATGTAGCCATACGCGTATTGAATACTGCTTGACTTTTAGACATTATAATGATAACCCGGAACTTTACGTTCGTATCAAAACCTGTGACCATGAGCATCAAAACCTGTGAGGTACAGTTTCACTATATCTATCTACACTTTTATAGTCACTGCGAAAATTGTGGGACTTTGAATAATAAAAAAAATATAGCTAAAATCTTTGTACACAGTTATCAGTTTTACGCTGTTATAAAACCTGTTGAGCCGATGCTTCACATATAACATAAATGTACCATTGCCTAATGATCATTTATTGCACTCATCTGAGCTGATCCGATTGGACCAGCTTGACAAAATGTGTCATTGTCTAAGGTGTACTCTCTCTGAGTGGTATTACTACTTTAGTTGGTATTGTGAATGTTGAATGTTGGACAGATTTAGAAAATTTTTTTTCGAAATTCAGTAAAGAACTCATCTGTACACACATGGAAACAAAACCTGTTGGGTAAATGTTTCACAGTTCGCATATAAAGGTCCTTCCATTCTTTTTTGAACAATTTGCGACAGCCTTCCGCTGTTTTAAAACTAGCACATTCTGTATCTGAGATAACGTGCCCACAATATTTTTTTGAGCACAATGCATTTGCTTTTAAAATCTGCATAGTACAGATTGTTTTTTATTTTTTATTTGGTACATGATTTCCTCTGTACACTGTAACGAAACCTGTTGAGTTGATGCTTCACTGAAACTACATAGTCAAGCATGAATTTACTACTCACTGACTACTTGACCACTAACCGTTTTGACAAACGTGTTTCTGTCTATAGTAGAAAGTCTTCGGGAACCCTCCTAATCAAGGGAGTCCCTGAGAATTTTAAGACATTTCAGGCGTTTAGCCCGATTTGGAACAGACAAGGCTAACAAGTTATTGTATCTATTTCTAGTTATTTTTGCTTTCCTTTTTGTTTGTTTGTATTTTGCACACGTAATTTTGTTATTGAATTCATTTGAATTGAATGGGGTTGATAACGAAAAATTGAATGTGTTCGTGATTTTGTACAGTGCATCGAAACCTAATGGATTAATGTTTCATAGGTTCTATATGAACATTGAAAAGTTAAGCCATGGCGGACTCTAAAAGTACGTGCTACTTTACGTACGAGATAGCACGACAAGCATTGTATGTGTGATAAATGCTGTGAAAGAGTGAGGAATAACTGCTCGAAGAGTATTTTTTTAGCTGCAGGAAAAAATTTTTTTACAAAGTAAATTTGCAAAACAAGCAGCGCTGAAAAACCTCCATGCTTAGTAGTGAACCTATTTTTTTGTAGAGTTCAAAATGCACCTGGGAAGATTGCGAAATTTGAAATAAACAAGCTATTGACAACTAAAAACAAGCAACAACTACCGCGTCAGACTGTCATCAAAAAGAAATCACGTTCCGCACTGATGCCATTAAATAAAAAACTGCATTCATGCAACCAAATCTTCAATAATTACTTAAAATAATGGTCTTCTTAGTGCAAAATTCTTAATAATAATTGTATTTGAGCATTTTATGTTCATTTTTGTATTGTATTGCACGTATGTAGTCCTGGGCCCGATTTATCGAAGCAAAATGTCCGTCGTTGAAAATGTTCGTCGTTGAAAATTTTGGATTGATCGAAACATTTTCAACGACGAACATAACACGTAATTATAGGACAAGTGTTCGTCGTTGAAAAACAAATGGTCGTCGTTGAAAAACAAATGTTCGTCGTTGAAAAATCAAATGTTCGTCGTTGAAAATGTTCGTCGTTGAAAAAACAAATGTTCGTCGTTGAAAAACAAATGTTCGTCGTTGAAAAACAAATGTTCGTCGTTGAAAAACAAATGTGCGTCGTTGAAAAATTTTCAACGGCGAACATTTCAACGGATGTCTTGAGCTCCGTTGAAATGTTCGTCGTTGAAAATTTTTTCAACGACGAGCTTTTGTCTTTTAGAACATAATAATGTTCTAAAAAACCAAAGCTCGTCGTTGAAAAATTTTTCAACGACGAACAATTTCAACGACGAACTTTCAACGACGAACATTTGTTTTTCAACGACGAACATTTGTTTTTCAACGACAAACATTTGTTTTTCAACGACGAACATTTGTTTTTCAACGACGAACAATTGCTTTTTCAACGACGAACATTTTCAACGACGAACATTTGTTGTTTCGATAAATCGGGCTCAGGTGGTTTGTTGAAGTCCGTTCCCGGCTCTTCACCACCTTTTCAAACTGTTGTTTTTTCTGACTGTATGACATGTATTTAAGTTTGAATAAAGCGATTTTGATTGATTTGATAACTTTGCTGCACTGAAATACTCAATTAGTTACATATTTTAAAATTTCGCAGCTATAGTCCGAAATATGCACTGAACCTTACTTGTGATGTAACGCTTTAAGGTGGCGCTCAGGGGAACCGACTTTGGCGTTTAATTTTTTTCAGCGACATTTTTGACCATAATGTCTTGAAGGAAAGTTGTTCAAAATGAAAATAGCTTTCATTTGATGTGCATATTGTGATAAAAAATTTTTTTAAATTTTTTGGACAATTTTGTAGCCGTAGCAAAAAAATTTTTGTTTCCATATAAAATGATTACTCATATCATATAAATATGCAGTTTCTTAGCTTTAAATTGATGTATTAAACTTAAGAATACGTTGAAGTTTCACTGAGTTATTTAGCCGTGAAAATAGCAAATTCAAAATGAAAAACCTACAAAGCTGATAAATCTTCGAAAATGTCAAATTTTTGATTTAATTTCTTAAAAAATTAAGTATGGCTTTTTGTAATTTTTTCAACGGAAATAAGCAGTCCTAGGAAAGGTCTAATTTTTGAAAAAGTGAAACGTGTGGGCAAACCTTTTGCGTAGCGAAATCGACTACTTTTTTTGGACCTGGGTCCCAGCTGCCGTTTGTGATTGAGTTGAAAATTTGCACAATGAAAGAAAGAATATAAATGCAGACGTGAAAGTTTTTAGATTTTCAAATTTTGGCCCGCAGCACTTTTTGTAGTCGCTCAAACACGACTGATTTTTGAAAAATCAATTTTTTGCAAAATCAAAAATAAAAATGAAAAATCGAAGATCAATCACGTCTAGATTTTTTAAAGATCTTTCTATTGATACCAAGATCATCAAAATCGGTTGAAGTTTCGCTGAGCTAGGTCAAAAACAAAATTAGTGTGAATAGGAAATTCGACATGGTCACAAAATTTGACACATTCACATTAAAGTGCTGAACTGTATTGTAAATAGGTTTTTTTATGTCTCTTTGATATACAATTAAAGTGGTATTGCTATTTTGTGCATGAGCTGAGCGCCAAACATGAGTTTTGTTGCTATGCGCTACCTTAAGGTGGCGCTCCTGAAGGTCTGAAATGTGACTTCGAAAAACAGCAGCCTGGGGCCAATTTTAGATGCACAATGGCAAGCTGGTGTAAAAGTATGCCTAAACACAAAAAATGAAGTTGACTGAGACAAATTAGCATTCGCTGTAAACCAAACGTGAGTCGAATTTTGGCTTGTGATTTCTCTTCACAACTACTGCAACTAGCTGTTGCACAACCAATATAGCTCATTTTGCTCGCCTCAACGTGATTGAGCGGTCGCAAAATGTCATTTTTCATGGATATGATTGATATATTGATAAACACTAAAATCGCTATTTTCGAAAAACATAAATTTGACTAAATTTTTTAAAAACTATTGATTTGCTCAAAATCAAATTTTGTGACCGCTCGAAGACGACAGGGTGCATTTATGTGCCAAATTTTAAATTTTTTTGTTGAGCCAGTTTTTTAAAATCGCAAGCCGAAAACTTGCGTTTGTGTTCACACGCACTATATTTCTGTCTCATGCAAAAAATATTGCGTACACTCAATAAAACATCGAAAATTTTTAAGGGGGCGCTCCGGGAATCGGGGGTTACATCGAAAATTGGCAAAAAAATTGGCAAATGTCAAACTTTGCTACACATATATGTACTATGGCACAAAAGAGCACTGGAGGCAAAATTTCAATTTACGTGATCATGTCACGTGACTCCCAGAGCACCAAACGTGAGTGAATTTTCGGCAAACGATAACTCTGCTTATACTTTGCCTATAGTCACATTTTATATACCAAAATGTAGCTTATGCGCTTTTCTAGTTGAACATTATTTTGGTTTTTAACATTTAAAAAAATCAGTAAATTGTCAAAATCAGTAAATTGTCCAATTTTTTCCAAATTTTTTGCTATGGAGATATGCACGTCAAAACATCATAAATAGTATTTTGGGCAACTTTCCTTCAAAAATGATGGGTCATTTTGGCTGTTTTTAAAAAATATGGCCCAAAACCTTGATTCCCGGAGCGCCCCCTTAAGTATGTTTTAGTAAAACGCAGCTGCTAGTGTTTTACAGCCTTTAAAATTCATTACATACGTGTAAATGCACTGGCTTGTGAAGGCCTTAAAAATCTATTTTTCTTGCTGGGGCCGTATTCTCAAAATTACCTGCAGGTAAAGTTAGGCTAACTTTACCCACAGGTAAGGTGAAGGTAAAGTCGTATTCTCAAACACTGACTAAAGCCAACGTGATAGATATAGTTACCTTTAATATTCTGGTCAGAAAAGTGCTTTATCTTGTTTCGCATTTAAAGTTAATGTGTTGTGCAAATTTTTAACCTCAACCGTTGATGTTAACCTTGTTTTCAATTTTAACTTTACCTTTACCCACAGAATTAACTTTACCTTCACCTTACTTGTGGGTAAAGTTAGCCTAATTCACTTCTGAACATCTTTTGTTCTTATGATGCAAGTTTATTTTTGCGCGTTTTCAAAATAATGGCCAAAACCCATTTTTCAGGAGTGCCACCTTGATCAGCGTGGCCCGGGTAGCTTCAGAAACATTGAGCTTTTTTTCAGCTGCTGGAGCAGCTGAAAAAAGCTGCAGCTTTTTTCTGCCGTTTCCGGCTTTTGTCAGCTGCTCGGGCAGCTGGAATAAAGCAGGAGCAGCTGGAAAAAAGCTGGAGCAGGATAATAATGCGGATAAGGCGGTCAGTGTAGACTAGCTGCTCCGTTGCCATGAGAACGCTGCAGTTCCATCTTTTTTCAGCTGCTTTAGCCATTTTCCAGCTGCTCCAGCTTTTTTCAGCTACTCGAGCAGCTGAACAAAAGCCGGAAATGTCGAAAAAAAGCTGCAGCTTTTTTTCTGCTGCTCGAGCAGCTGAAAAAAAGCGCAATGTAAACGCGGCCTTTTCAAACTTTTCAAATCCTGAACCAACTTGCAATATTTTTTCAGCATTTAGTAGCTCAAAATTTACTCTTTCAGTGATAGCAGCAGGATTTTATTTGATACAGTATTTTTGCCGAAACGTTGCGGAAAAATTTCATATAAAGTTCAATTCTTGGACAAAGTTTGATTTTCAGTTAAAGCTTATATACATCTTACAAACTTCTAACCTAGCCTATTTGACCTCACCCTAGTTTTGGGTGATATAGTGGGACTCCGGATCATTCGTCGAAAAAAATGCCGGTTTCCGACTTATTTCCTCCTAAAGAATAAAAGAATGAACCGAACTGTTTCGAACGCGGTTTTTGTTCATAATATCACAGGAAGAAAGTGAATATCAAAAATATCTCAGATACACAGGAAAACCAGTAAATCTGAATTTTCTATAAAATTTCACCTGTCACGGATTTTTCAGATGTTTTTTACCCTTTCCATTCAGAAACATTTTACAGACTTTCAGAGGAATTTCAGATAAATTTCAGAGAAGTTCAGGGAAAATTCGGAGAATTTCACCCAGAATTCAGAAACTCTGAATTTTATCTGAAAAAAATGTTACTGGCTTTTCAGATAAGTTTCAGATACTTCTTACAGGAGTTTCAGAGATAATTCACACGTTTTTCACATCTGTAAAAAGTAGGTAAATTTTATCTGAAATTCGTGTAAAAAGTATCTGAAATTTATCTGAAAAGCCAGTGACATTTTTTTCAGATAAAATTCAGAGTCTCTGAATTCTGGGTGAAATTCTCTGAATTTCCCCTTAAGGTGGCGCTCAGGGGAACCGACTTTGGCGTTTAATTTTTTCAACGACATTTTTGACCATAATGTCTTGAAGGAAAGTTGTTCAAAATGAATATAGCTTTCATTTGATGTGCATATTGTGATAAAAAATTTTTTAAAATTTTTTGGACAATTTTGTAGCCGTAGCAAAAAATTTTTTGTTTCCATATAAAATAATTCCTTATATCATTGAAATATGCGGTTTCTTAGCTTTAAATTGATGTATTAAACTTAAGAATACGTTGAAGTTTTGCTGAGTTATTTAGCCGTGAAAATAGCAAATCAAAAATGAAAATCCTAAAAAGCTGATAAATCTTCGAAAATGTCAAATTTTTGATTTAATTTCTTAAAAAATTGAGTATGGCTTTTTGTAATTTTTTCAACGGAAATATGCAGTCCTAGGAAAGGTCTAATTTTTGAAAAAGTGAAACGTGTGGGCAAACCTTACATTTTTGCGTAGCGAAATCGACTACTTTTTTTGGACCTAGTTCCCAGCTGCCGATTGCGATCGAGTTGAAAATTTGCACAATGAAAGAAAGAATATAAATGCAGACGTGAAAGTTTTTCGATTTTCAAATTTTGGCTCCTAGCACTTTTTGTAGTCGCTCAAACACAATTGATTTTTGAAAAATCGATTTTTTGCAAAATCAAAAATAGAAATAAAAAATCGAAGATCAATCACGTCTAGATTTTGGAAAGATCTTTCTATTGATACCAAGATCTTCAAAATCGGTTGAAGTTTCACTGAGCTAGGTCAAAAACAAAATTAGTGTGAATAGGAAATTCGACATGGTCATAAAATTTGACACATTCACATTAAAGTGCTGAAAAGTATTGTAAATATGGTTTTTTGATGTCACTTTGATGTACAAATAAAGTGGTATTGCTACTTATTGCATGAGCTGAGCGCCAAACATGAGTTTTGTTGCTGAGCGCTACCTTAATTTCTCTGAAATTTATCTGAAATTCCTCTGAAAGTCTGTAAATTGTCTCTGAATGGAAAGGGTAAAAAACATCTGAAAAATCTGTAACCGAAAAAAATTTACAGAAAATTCAGATCCCTGGTTTTCCTGTGATATCTGTAAATAATATCTGAATTTTGGGTGAAAAAATTCAGATATATTTTACCCTTTCCATTCAGATAGAATCCACAGAAAATTTACAGAATTTCACCCAAAATTCAGATAAAATTTACAGCCATTCACCCCGAGTTCAGAAACTCTGAAATTCATCTGAATTTTATCTGAAATAAGTCTATTTAGAATTAACCTAAAACTCACCCAAGTTTCACATAAAATTCAGATAAAATTTACAGCTATTTAACATGTACACTGTGTCTGCTGGTCAATTTCAGATAAATTTCAGGTTTTATTCTCATCAATTTTACGGAAGTTTCAGAGAAAATTCAGAGAATTTTCATGCAGACAGCTTACTGCGCTGGCTTAGTTTCACAGCTTTTTCATATAATTTTCTCATATAATTTACGTTACATTTACAGAGTATTCAGATAATTTTTACACATTATTCACTATTCACGGTATATTTACAGAGTATTCAGATAATTTTCACGAATAATTCACGTTATATTCAGAGCATTAATATTGCTCCTGATCGGTCTAGCATATATATAACTGTAAGTATATGCCAATTTTTCAGAGAATTTTCAGATAATGTTTACAACTACTTCAGGGGCCGTATTCTCAAAATTACCTGCAGGTAAAGTTAGGCTAACTTTACCCACAGGTAAGGTGAAGGTAAAGTTAATTCTGTGGGTAAAGGTAAAGTTAAAATTGAAAACACGGTTAACGTTGACGGTTGAGGTTAAAAATTTACACAATACATTAACTTTTGCTGCGAAACAAGATAAAGCACTCTTCCGACCCGAATATTAAAGATAACCTTAGCTATCACATTGGCTTTAAGCATTGTTTGAGAATACGACTTTACCTTCACTTTACCTGTGGGTAAAGTTAGCCTAACTTTACCTGCAGGTAATTTAGATCTGAAGAATATCTGAATTTTCTGTAAAACTGTTCAGATAAGTTTCAGATAAAATTTACAGATATGAAATTTGTGTGAAACTGAGCCGTGGAAGGCGGAGTTTGTAAAAAATCTGTGAATTTTATCTGAAAATTTTAACAGAGTTTTCAGATAATATTCAGATATCTTATTTTTATCTGAACAATATTTTGTTTTACAGAAATTTCAGATAAAATTCAGAGGACTGGTTTTCCTGTGTATTCAAAACTGAGACTGTCATAGTTTGTCCAGGAAGCACTTGATTTTTTCATGTAAAATTAAATTGGTATAAAGGAATGGTGTATTATTGACTAGAAAAGAAAAACTATGGTGTATTGTCACTTAACAGTGAGTAACGAGAGTAAATATGGCCATTTTGGTATTATACTATACATACTGATTTTTTTCATTTTTTTTCCAATTTGAAGACACAGGAAGAAAATGGATATCGAAAATATCTAGATTATCTGTAAATAATCTCTGAATTTTGGGTGAAAAAATTCAGATATAATTTACCGTTTTCATTCAGATAGAATCCACAGAAAATTTACAGAATTTTACCCAGAATTCAGATGTAAGGTGCAACTGAAGGATAGGGGGAAAAAAATCCAGCTGGACTTTTCGTTGCCGAAAAACATCATTTTATAGGTTTTTTGGTGCGCTGAGTTCATTTTTAGCACTTTTGAAGCGAAAATACGTCAATTTTTAGCTTTTCCAAAAAATTTACAATTTGTCGAAAATTATAATTTTTTGTTATATATATATATATATATATATATGTATATATATATATATATATATATATATATATATATATATATATATATATATATATATATATATATATATATATATATATATATATATACATATGGGCTAATTGTCGAAAATTATCACCAATACAGTTGTAATATCAGTCTTAAATTTGATCATCGTAAAGTAACACATAATAATATATTTAATTTAGCTTTGTTTGCAACATATTCTGCTCATTCATACCAAAAAATCGTCATTTTACCAGCTATAAAATAGACGAAATAAGCATCGTTAAATTGAGCTCACATATCAATTGTTATTGTTTTCTTTCTGCATAGCAGCGTTTTTTTTTTGGGCCAAACTGGTGGCCATGGCCACTAAAATTATGGATTGGCCACTAAAATATTTGGGCTGGTGGCCAATCTGGCCACCAAAAATTGAAGTTTAAAATGAAGAATGTGTTTCAAAATTAAAAAAATCGCCTGGCTTCCAAGGGCCCTCGCCCCCAAACGGACCAAAACGAAACCAAAGGTTCTATTAGACATTAATTGTACGTGTAAATTATAGAGCAACACAATTTCTGTTTTGTAGTGAGAAAGCTTTCGTTTCATCAAAATTTAGTTGAAACTGATGAAAGGGACTTATTTTATATCAGGGCGGCGGATCTAGGGGTGGGGGGACGGCGCTGAGGCCGCCCCACTCTCTGAATTTTTTCCCGAAGTTTTTTTTTGTTTTTTCGAAAGTGAAATTGTAAACAAGGGCCCCCTCCTTTGGTCTTTATTGCCCGGTCGAAAAAAATTTCCGATACGTCTCCAGTTGACCAAATTTGTCCTGATTCCTGAAAATGAAAAAATTCGCCAATTGTTTTCCGGGTTGCTGCCGCCCCCATAACCTTGCAACGTTGTGGCAGTGTCTTGCCATCCATGATTATTTTTCTTCATCAAAGCCGATGCATATTTATATACACGAGTGTACATTATGCTGTATTTCCTTGTGTAATACACTGTGATGTGACATTGTCCTTTCGATTTACCTTTCCTGTCTGCTAAAAAAATTTCTGATACGTCTCAAATTCACCAAATTCGACCAATCAACCAAAAAATTTTCTGCTATTTTTTTCTGGATGGTGGTGGGTTTGTCTTTCATGACAGCATGTGCAGTATGTGTACATGAGTGCATTGTCTATTTACAGTTTAGTGTATAATATATATACAGTAAACTTCGTAAACTTTCCAAATTTGCTAGCTTGTGGAAGCTGGACGGCCTCTAGGTTAGGTAATTTTCAGTGTTTTAACTCAGTAAATTTTTAACGCATCTTTCAAATTGGCCACTAAATTTTTTCATTGGCCACTAAAATTTTGGGCCTAGTGGCCAGCTGGCCACCAAGAAAAAAATGAAAAAATAAACCCTGCTGCATAGTCAATAGATTAATCACATTTTCCAAGCAAAAATAGCCATCTTTAGTTATAAGTAGAAAGTTTTATTAAATACGGATACCATTAATACGAATTCAAAACGTCACTATGCTCAGCATCACGCTTGCGCTGACAGCTAATTTCGGTTCAAAGGTCCAGCTTTATTTATGATTCCACAGAAGCAAGTGCCCTTTTATTTAAGAATAATCTTTTGCTAACCCACATACTATATAAGCCTAAGGCCTAAGCCTAAGCATTAAGCCTCAGCCTAAGCACTAAGCCTAAGCCTCAGCTCCGAGTCTAAGCCCTAAGCCTAAGCACTGAGCCTAAGCCTGAGCCTGAGGCCTAATTTTATGGGAAAACCTGCTAATAAGCATCAAAAATAAATGTGCTGCACTAAAAGACCCCAACCAGCTCCATATTTAAAAAAAAATCCCAGCTATACTTCAAAATTTGCACTGAACCTTACTTGTGCTGTAACGCTTCAATCAGCCTGGCCCGTTCAGCTTTAGAAAATGTTTTGTAACTTTTCACAGCCTGAACCGATTTTCAAAATTTTTTCAGCCATCAGTAGCTTAGAAGTCACTCTTTCAATTGTAGCACCAAGTTTTTATTTGATGAAGTATTTTTGCCTAAATCCAATTTTGCGCAAAAAAATTCATGTAAAGTTTATTTTTTGGACAAAGTTTGATTTCCAGCTAAAGCTTATATACATCCTACGAACTTCTAACCTAGCCTGTTCGAATGAGCGTTCAATTTTGACCCCCCCCTAGGTTTGGGGGATATAGGGGGACTCCGGATCATTAGTCGAAAAAATGCCGTTTTTCCGACTTATTCCACCCTAAGTGTTTTAACACCAATAATTTCACTGTAGAGTTTTATTAAAAGGGGCGACAGCTATTTTGGGGGCTAGAGATCAGATTTGGGGCTTGGCTGACAATGGGGGTTCTATATTTTTATGAAAAGATGGGGTGGGAAGCACGTAGCAGCCAAAAATAATTTTCCCCCCTATTCTTCAGTTTTCCCAGATGTATATATAATTTACAGCCATTTACCCCGAATTCAGAAACTCTGAAATTTATCTGAATTTTATCTGAAAAAAGGCTATGTATAATTAACCTAAAATTCACCCATATTTTACAGAAAATTCAGATAAAATTTACAGCTATTTAACATGTACGCTGTGTCTGCTGGTCAATTTCAGATATATTTCAGATTGTATTCAGATAAACTTTACAGAAGTTTCAGAGAAAATTCAGATAATTTTCATGCAGGCAGTTCACTACGCTGGCTTAGTTTCACAGCTTTTTCAGATAATTTTCACATGTAATTCTCGTTACGTAATAATATCGTTCATTATTACGTTCTCGTAATAATATCTTCCATGTCATTGTATATATCTTAATTTTGCTAACATTATTGCCAATTTTTTCAATATTTGTGAGTATACAGTAAAGGAAACGTAAAAATTACGACCTACACAGGGAGGTAATAAAAATATGGGTGACAAGGGCTGTTATATTATGTACACACAAGTTACACGAGCTAAGAAGAACGTAAAAAGCTGATAAAATTAACATCTCCTTCCCAGTTTCTGACTATGCCCTGTACATCGCTTGTACAGAAATGAAACAGCATGGAAAGATTTGATTAACATTACGCCCGTTTGTAAACGGTAATTAGGGTCCAGTTGACTGGGGCGGGCGACACGGGACAGCCAGCAAAACCGGGCCTTCCGCTCCCCATGCGTGAACCTCGGATTACTTAGTGGCCCCCCGCAGCCAGGCACTACATACACAATTATTAGCTTGCATGCATGTGTATATATTTAATGCCTGCTGTTTTGCCACGGTGATCCGCCTGACCGTCGTAGGTTGGGATCGACTTGTGTTGTTTCCGAGCATCTCTGTAGTCGAGAGGATGGTAAAAAAAAAAAAAAAAAAAAATTAACACACTTTATGGCAAATACTTAAACATCAAATCGCCAATTAATGAATAAAAAAACATGTATTCGAAACACAAAAGCACACATATATATTATCTATCTCATGCTTATGTACATATATACATGCAAGAATGCAACTTACGCTGTAAACTGCGTGAAAATATCGAAAATATATCGCAATGGAAAATATAAAAAAGTTGCCTCCAGAAGAAAGAAACTATTGTTCAGATGTTTTAAGAAGTTTTTCAAGCAAATTGAAACCATCTGAAGAATTCGTGAAACCTTTCAGATAGATTTTACTGAAAATTTGCTGATATAAAAAACATCTGAGTATTATCTGAAAAAAATTCAGATAAAATTTACAGATATGAAGAATATCTGAATTTTCTGTAAAACTGTTCAGTTGAGTTTCAGATAAAATTTATATACAGATATGAATTTTCTGTAAAAGTGAGCGCTGGAGGGCGGAGCTTGTGAAAATTCTGTAAATTTTATCTGAAAATTTTAACAGTTTTCAGATAATATTTAGATATGTGAATATATACTATCTGAACAAAATTTTGGTTTACAGAAAATTCAGATACAATTCAGAGGACTGGTTTTCCTGTGAAGAAAAAAACTTTGTTCCTTTTGGTCGAACCTGAAGAAATTGTACACAAGGGTCCCCCTTTGGTTTTTATTGCCCGGTCGAAAAAAATTTCCGATACGTCTCCAATTGACCAAATTTGGCCTAAAAATCAAAAAAGTCTCATGGGGGCTTTTTTTCCTGGGGGCTTCCGCCCCCAGACCCCTGCAACTTTGCGGTTTACTATTCCTTCTAATTATCTTTCATCAAAGCCTACGCATGTCTAGAAGAGTACATTATGAATTTCCTTGTGTTCAAGGTTCAAGGTTTATTTCACTCCAATAATTACGATCACAAATCCATCACGAATAACAACAAAACAAAAATAACAAAAGTAACAGCAGAAACGCAGGGTAAATCACAGACACAGCTTGAACAAGAACTAACAGACCAAATTTGAAAAATGAGAAGAAATCTGAATAATCAGAATAAATCAGAATAATCAGAATAATACTAGGTGATACGCGACGAGATTCCTTTTTTTATTTCTAAATCTAAGATAAAGAAGGAAAAATGCATTGCGAATAAAATATGTACAATAGGAAGGAAACATATATAAAAATGACACTATTTCAATATAAAGCTGATTTAAATAAATTTAATCACGACAGAATCTCTGTAATAAATTATTATTAGTGTCGAGTTTTGTTTTGAACTTAGGCAATGATCTACTTGTAACTATATCATTGGACAAGGCATTCCACACGGATACAATACGATTTGAGAAAAAATATTTACGACAATTTAGATAACTCCGAGGTTGGACTAACATTAAAGAATGACCACGGGTAGTATAAACATTTTGTTTGAAAGTAAAAAATTCAGACAAATTTAACGATGTTAGGCC
>JASANF010003373.1:0-34828 GCA_030248245.1 Trissonchulus sp. WLG1_4 | reverse complement strand
TGACAAGATTAATGCACTCGCTGCTTCCTGTCTTTGTGCAACATTTCTGAAAAATTGATGCGGTCGTAAAGTTGGCTGGGAAGGTCCTCGGGGTTACGGTAGGTCCCCTGTCCCCTCCCTGTCACTGGCTAGATTAAATGGGGGGAACACAGACGCAACCAAAAAACCCAAGCTTGCCTTTTTCACAACCACATAAATTGTCGACGTAAAATGTCTAGTCAAAATTTATTCGTTTGTCGATCGAAATTTAACGTTAAAACTATCAGGGTGCTTTGATGAATGTTAAATTTTGCAAATGAAACAACACTACAGTAGGGTACCGTAATAACATTAAACTGTACAACAGACTGTATTTCAAAATCATTTTTAATGTGGACTGGGTTTTTTGGCGTGCCATCAAAACAGTCCCAGTGGAGTGGCACTCACGCTGTAAAAATTACTGGGGTTAACTTTGGCCTGAGAAAAAAAGCCAAATTACAGGCTGTCAGATGAGTGTTCTTTGAGCTCGGCTAATTGGCTGCCGCGACTGCAACTCAGTCACATGTCAGCAACAGTGAGTGACATGCCACAGCAGTTGGGCAGGGCACGTATGGGTTTGGTGCTGCTGATCGCATGTGGTCTAAAGACTAAGCCCTACACCTGACAGGTGGGTCATATGAGTGACATGCCACAGCAGTTGGGCAGGGCACGTATGGGTTTGGTGCTGCTGATCGCATGTGGTCTAAACCTAAAGACTAAACCCTACACCTGACAGAATCTGCGTCTCTGAATACATTGAATGTAAAGATATTACAATGGATCAAGTATTTATAAAGTTATAGTCATTTTAAGTTGAATGCCAAGGGCTGTCATTAGACGTACGTCATAGGGGTGGGTGGGTCATATGAGCCAGTGGGTCAGCTACTAACTAAAAGATTATGCTGACTGTTAATGCTACCATCATTCACACTCTACCCTGCCATGCACTATTCACAATCCAACAATAGTTACAAAACACCTCAATTAGTAGAGACGCCAAATGTGAAAATCCTAAAATTTGACAGTTGAATTGCTTATACTTGGCCCAACTTTTCTCATCATTGTATAAAGTAAATAAACCTGCAAGTTTACTGTAATGACGACGAATAGTTGACGCAACTTTCCGCTATATTCTGTGCTACGACACTAACTTTAGGCTAAGATTTCTGACGTTTAAATCCAAATATTAGGATTTGGTGCGCATTAGGAGCTTAGTCTTAAAGTGAACTTGACTGCGCCAGCCCTATTTTTGAGTAAAAACTTAAAAAATTGTGTGAACTGTGAACGCTTAAAAAATTTTGTTTGTAAAAAACCGTTTAGTGTAAGATAATAAAATGCATATTCAAAACAAGCAATTTAAAGACATCAGGAAACCCTAACTACTGCACTGATGTGAAAGTTGAAATTGAAATGTTGAAATAGATCTACCAAGCATAATTCAGTTGTTTGCAACATTGTCTTGAGTTTTTATTTCAAAATTGATATTTTACCATGCATTTTCTGTTCAATTTAGTTGCCTTAAACTGCATCAAAAAATGCTTTTTGACTGGTGCCCGAAAGTGTACCAAATTTGGGGACACTAAAATTATACCAAAGTGTCAGAATTTAATCTGGTTTTTACATGCGGAGTTTCTCAAAGGTACAAACTTTTGTCACAAAAAATTATCATTCAAAACTATGCTGTATAGCTGAGTAATAATGAGCAACTTATTGCTGCAAAATAGGCGCCTGGTGCATTTTGGAATTAAGGTGGTGCAAATTAGGGTCAAATTGCAGGATTTGATGCCTCGTAGAAAATCGCTTCTCAAGATGTTAGGTTCAGTTTGAAGTGTCATAGTTTACGTATTTGAAATCAGCGAAAAATTTTTAGTTTAATAGTGTCAAAAATGCACTAACTTGTTGTAAATGAGAATTAGGGCCTATGAAACTCGGGGGCTGTGGTGTAGTGGTTAGCATGCTTGACTTCGAAGCAGGCGGCCCGGGTTCGATTCCCGGCGCATGCATTTCTTTTTTCTTTCGAAATTGGGGCATCATCTTTCTATTCAACACACTTTACGCTGAGATTTTGTACTATTAAATGTTTTCTACAAAACGGTCAAAGGCCTTGTCCGCTTGGACAGTGCACATTTTACAGTTGGAAAAGTTTCCTACAGAAGTGTACATTGCTTCTTGCATGTAATCCTTCACACTGGTGTCAGCTATAGTGCTCAGATGCTTCTAATTTCTAATCACGTGGTGTAATGACACTTACACTGCAATTGAGTGACATTCATTCGAGCATACGACTAGTGCGCAGTGGGACTGGTTCACATTTGGCGGCTCTACTAAATAGTAACTGATTTGTATGTAAGTAATAATAACGTTTATGATAATGCTAGTTATTCCAAACATTTTGGAATTTCGAAGGAGTGGCCGTTAAAAATAATAATAGTGACAAAATTACGCACACCTTTAGATGAAAAACTATAAATTAGTGTTATACTTTACTACCAGACTAGATATTAATGCACTGCCGCAGCAGCACAGCTGAAGGCGAACACAACTGATGAGCAACGTCATGTCAGACGCTACAAAAAACCACCATCAAATTAATTTCATTGCCCACCAAACCTCCTGCAATAATGGTTTCAGTCCTTCAATTGTTAATAAACTGCAGAACCAGAGGGCCCCAAACGGAATACAGAAAAGCGTTATAGGGTGTTTTTTCCTGCCGCCGCCTCAGCGGCAGCAGGTCTTTATACTGCTTTTTGGCATAAGCTGGCCACGAAGCAGTTTGCATGATTTGCGTGTTCAAGTTTTTGTTTGTCGGGGGCTTATTTTTGTTCCTTCTAGAGAAGGAACTATTGTTTTGAAACTAACTGTTCGCAGCGTTAAACGCTGCTGAGCAGGCTGCATAGCCTGTATGTTTTGTGTGTGTTTTCAGCCTGGGAGTTGGCTGCTGACTTTTGTCTGCCTATATGCACAAAAATCAATAATCGATGTAGAGTGTTGTAGTGTACTTTTTCAGCCTCGGCACCGTAATGTTTCACCAGCAGTATATAAGAGCCCCTGGATAACACTGTTTACCGCTTCTTAGAGCTGATGTGCTCAGCTCAGATCAAAGCGTAATTTGGGCCGAATGGCTCGCTGCAGCGGGATGCTTAACATCCTGCAGCACTTTTTTGTTAATGTACGTACATACGTAGGTAGTAGGGTAAGTACCTAAGTTACGCAATGTAGTGTACAGTAGGAGAATAGATACAATTCAATTAAACTTGAAAGGTAGACACCGGGGAAGGAACATTGCCCCTTTTGGGGCCTACTTGTTAAAAGTTGTCTACAGTTGGATAAAAACCGTAGTACAATTTTATTAATTTTAATTTTATTATTGGATAAGTTATGTATATATTGCTGTAAATGCAATTTTCATGTTTAGTAATAAATGAGGTAAGATTCTGAAGTTTAAGCTTATGATACCCCCTTGGCCGTAATTTCAATGTGGTGTTGCGGTGTTTTCATTTTTTTAACAAAACATTTCTAGTATCTAATCCAAAACAAACATTTCTGGCTTAAATTTCAGTCAAGGAAGCGGCGACATGACATCTGGCATAAAATCAACATTGAATCAGATAGTTTTGTGAAATAATTAGGTGTTGCTAATGAAATAAATTATTAACTAATGAATGAAGTAATACTAAAAATCGAGTGATCGATGTCAATGATTGCCAATAATATATGCATCATCTTGGAATTCAAAACCTTTTTACGCGGCAGGGACAAACTTAGTGTAAGTACTGACTGTTAAAAGCTGAAAATTACTAAAAAACTTTGCATGAAACTGCTGCTTGTTGTGAATGCTATTTACGCCATCTGCGGTACAATGCCCTACCGAAACTCAATACAGCGCCTAAATGCAATTTGAGCTATAACCGCTATCGAAGGTGCTACACGGACTTTGCGCTATATGTATTAAACGTACATTGTAAGATTATTTGCGTACGTATATTAGTATTAGGCTAATATTCCTAGCATTCGTTGTTTTGGCTTTGGGTTGAAAAGAAAAGATGTCATTCAAATTACTTCTGTGAATTTTACGGTAAACATTCAGCTCATTTTTATGCTGCAAATATTCATTCCAAATAATATTCCAAAATTTCTCAGCCAATACAAAAACGGCGTCTGTCGTCTGTTAGTGTTGCATAATTGGCTTCAAATCAGGGTTCAAAAAGGAGTGTAAAACCGGTGGCAGCAGTAGTAGTTGGTTGATATACCATTTTACGGTCTTACGGTAGTCCCGCGTTTGGGGTTTTTCTCCCGGTTCTGGCTCGAACAAGTCATGTAATGGTAATGTAGAATTCACCTATTATTATCGCAAGAGTCACTATGTTATATACCAAGGGTCATCCATTTAATTAATAAATTAACCAGTTCAAATTGTGGAAATCTATTGATGAACTTATGGGTACTTAAGTACTTAGGTACTTAATTAGGCAATAGAGGTCGAAAGTTTACAATATATACAACAATGTAAACTGTATACGGCTTTAGGAAACAGTTGAAAAGAATTGCGTCAAACAAACAAGTTGCCCCTAAAAGGAGCAATGTTCCACACCCAGTGATAATGGATATGGAACTACCGTAGTGCGAAGGCAACTAAGCAGCAAATACTCGTGCCTAATGCACGCACAGCTGTTAGACTTGAAGAATTTTCAGTTGTCTAAGTGTCTAAAATTGGTAACTGGTGTTAATGTTTGTGACCGGCCGGAATTTTCGGCCGGCTGGCCGGCCGCCGACCGGCCTAATGGTCGTCGGCCAGCTCCGGCCGGCCGGCCGGCCAAAAAAAGCCGGCGCCGGCCGGCGGGCCGGTTAAAAAAAGCCGGCGCCGGCCGGCCGGCCGGTTAAAAACACCGGCTGGCCAGCCAGAATCAACCGACTGACAAAATTAGGCCGGCATAACAATCCGGCAGGCTAAGTTTATGCCAAAATGACACTCTGGACTGGTTTTATCCAAAAATTCGGCCGCTTCGGCCGGCCGGTTTTCACGGGCCGGCCGGCCGAAGTTCTTCGCCGGCCCGGCCTCCTGCCGGCCAAAGTTCTTAGCCGGCAGCCGGCGCCTCGTGGCCGGTCACAAACACTAACCGGTGTCTCAAAGTCTTCGACGCCTGCTCTGTGACACTTTAACCGCTGTGGGTGGAATCATCAAAGTTTTTTTTTGCAGGTTGTGCGCGGTTATGCGTTTAATGTAAGTGTCACTATGTGTTCTAAAACAATAACATATGTACCACTTCGTATGACAATCACTAATATGCAAATGAGTTTTTACGCCAGCAGCCCGATTGTGAAAACTGTACAAAGGGGTGCGAGCGCTTAAGGAACGCGAGTAAAAATTACATGTGCCAACAAGCTCTTCTGCTGAGTGAGGAGTGGTAAAATTGTGAGGTCTGAGTGTCAATATTCCAGCGGAAATATTAAACGCGGCCACTATTTTGTGGATAAAAAGAATTTAATTTCTGCTTTCTGCACACAGTTACTGCTGAGTAGCTCCGAAGTCTCTTCAAACAGCAAAAAACATGGAAATGGAATAAATATAATTATCAGAAAAAATGAAAAGCTATCAGAAAAAATAGAAATATTTCTTCACTAATGATCTGGAACTCGATCTACGGATCCCTTGATTCCGAAGCTAGCATCATACCGCTTGACTACCTGTCGGCACATTATACACTTTGGTTATCAGCATAGGATTATGACGATTATTACAGAGCGTCAAAAATATTATTGCAAAATAGGTTTGTAAACATGATCAAATAGTGAGGTAATGAAATAAACATTTGACAATACTTAATATTTATTTAATAATTTTATTCACACTTACTATCAATCTGCCGCAAATTACTCCTCCTATTAGTGAAATGTATCTGTATCCTTTCACAAGCGGTGGTTAGCTGTGGTAGTTGAGCATCCGGTTCTTAACCGGAAGGTCGAGGGTTCAAGTCCTCACCACTGCGATAATTTTGCATTTTGGAGATTAATGTTGCGAAAGGTGGGTAGGTAGTAGGTACGCTGATTACTGGGAAAAGCGACCTACCTGCCCTTCCAGTGTTAATTAACACAGGAAATCTGACCTACCTAGAATTACGTAGGATTTAAAAAATTTGAATATAGGATATACGCGGCCCCTGAAGGGGCCGCGTAAAAAACACTGAAACAGATGTTGGCAAGTAACTTAGTAAGCATTGTTGACATTTTAGTCAGAAATTACTTGAAATAATTCGCCTGATTCGTAACTTGGCCCCCTCGTTCAGGAACAAAATCAGTCGGTGGAGTGCTAGAATTACACGTTAATCATATAGCATCTTGCCTGTGCAGGACAATAAAACACTGTTAGGAACGAAAACCTATGACAAATGTTCCACCTCTAGGTGGAACAAAAATAGTTGTATCTACTTTACGTTCACAACATAAAAGTTTTACCTAACTTGCATATTTGCATATGCACTTTCTTATAAGTCACGCACTACGACTTTATGCGCGCTCAGCTCATTTCAGGACATCTTAGTTGCCCATAAGACTCTGGGTAGGATCTCTGGGAGCTACTGTTGGCCTAACATGAATAGAAATATTCAGAATTGGTTAAAGACTTGCGCCGCTTTTCAAGCATGAATGAACATAGGGGTGGTAGGGGGATATTCACCCCTGGACCCCTTTAGGAGGTCAGCATCCCCCCCCCTCAGACATCCGGCATCCCCCCTAGAACCTCACACCCCCTCTGATGGCCAAAAAAGTGCCCCGAAAATGTGTGAGAAATTAAAAAAAATTCGAAAAATTTTTCGCCCGCCGCCAATAAAGTACATACCCCAAAAATTAGTTGAAAATCAAAAAATTGTGAAAAAATTTTGGCTGTAGCCCAAAAATGGCCGAAACTAGGGACCACCCCCCCTCGCCGATTCCACCCGTGGATCTCTGATGTCAAGTAAGATGAGATCAGCCAGCGCGAATAAAAGCGCCTATGCAGCCAATTTTGGTAGAAGGTACCTTTGACCGGTTGGCAGAGGTGGGACGCGCTTTCGAAATAACTGGTGCCTCATATGGTTACGTATTTCGGTTTGCGGTTCGACTGTTTAACGGGCAGCTTCGTTGTTTAACATCAGCGCACGTGCGCTAATAAGATGAAGCATTCATGAATACGGCTGTCGATTTGGCATCAAACTAGCCTGAATCAAACGGATATTGTGATTTTGGTAGAGGTTTGAGCTATACAATGTTAGTTGCGCTGCCGCACGTTGTGCGGCTGACAAAGGGCCTTATCCAAAATTGGATTTAAAGGATTAGATTTTAATTAATTTTGCTAATAACGCAGCACAAAATGAAAATAGCCGGTTGAAATTTTACCCCACATGGCTCACATACAGTATACCTCGGTTTTTTTTTTTTTTTTTTGTTTTGCCCATAAGGTGGTCGTGCACATAATAATGCACAGATTCACCTCTTCCTTCTTGAAATGCTAAACCAGGCTACGAGTGTTAGCACCTAAAGAAGGGAATCCTATAGATATTTTGTATGTAAAAATGTGGGAGTTCACTTAATCCCCTTGTTAGTTTTGATTTTTAAGGTTTAAATTTAGGGCAAGTTTTGATCGCTTACTTCCGATCCCGCCCGGAGGCGGGGTACAGTCGCAAGTCAACCAGAAGTTTAATATTTTAAGTTTAATTTAAATTGAGGTTGTCCGCTTGCGTTGATCTTGAACCAGGCTTGCGTTCGGTCTTCATTAACGTATCGTGTTATGTTATTCTTGTGGCTATTTTTTTAAATCCAAACGCTGAGCCAAACTTTTGTTGAACCGTTACTGGTGGTCACTTTTGAGCTATCATTCTCAACAAAATTGTCCTGAGCTGGAACTTTAACAGCTGCAACTTTAACTTCAACAGGCTTAACTTCTGAGCCAATTTTGTCCTGAGCCCCCAACTCTGAGCCAAGTTCGTGCTGGGCAATTACTCTGAGCCAAATTCGTTATGAGCCATCGACTTCGGAGCCAAATTCGTCCTGAGCCATCAACTTCTGAGCCAAATTTGTCCTGAGCCATCGACTTCTGAGCCAAATTCGTCCTGAGCCATCGACTTCTGAGCCATGTTCGTCCTGAGCCATCGACTTCTGTGTCAAATTCGTCCTGAGCCATTGACTTCTGAGCCAAAAACGTCCTGAGCCATCGACTTCTGAGCCAAATTCGTCCTGAGCCATCGACTTCTGAGCCAAATTCGTCCTGAGCCATCGACTTCTGAGCCATGTTCGTCCTGAGCCATCGACTTCTGAGCCAAATTCGTCCTGAGTCATCGACTTCTGAGCCAAATTCGTCCTAAGCCATCGACTTCTGAGCCAAATTCGTTCTGAGCCATCGGCTTCTGAGCCAAATTCGTCCTGAGACATCGATTTCTGAGCCATGTTCGTCCTGATCCATCGACTTCTGAGCCCAATTCGTCCTAAACCATTGACTTCTGAGCCAAGTTCGTCCTGAGCCATCGACTTCTGAGGAAAATTCGTCCTGAGCCATCGACTTCTGTGCCATGTTCGGCCTGAGCCATCGACTTCTGAGCCAAATTCGTCCTGAGCCAGCGACATCTGAGCAGTTCGTCCTGAGCCATCGACTTCTGAGCCATGTTCGTCCTGAGCCATCGACTTCTGAGCAGTTCGTCCTGAGCCATCGACTTCTGAGCCATGTTCGTCCTGAGCCATCGACTTCTGAGCCAAATTCGTCCTGAGCCATCGATTTCTGAGCCAAATTCGTCCTGAGCCATCGACTTCTGAACCATCGACTTCTGAGCCATATTCGTCCTAAGCCATCGACTTCTGAGCAAATTCGTCCTGAGCTGTCGACTTCTGAGCCTAATTCGTCCTGAGCCATCGACTTCTGAGCCAAATTCGTCCTGAGCCATCGACTTCTGAACCAAATTCGTTCTCAGCCATCGACTTCTGAGCCAATTTCGTCCTGCGTCATAATTTCTGAGCCAAGTTTGTCTTGAGCCATCAATTCTGAACCGAATGGACCTGAATTGCCAGTTCTGACCCAATTCGTCCTGGGGCCGGTTTCATAAAAAATCACTAATTACTAATTACTAATTACTAATAATTAGTGCTTTTTCCATTAGTTCCAATAATTAGCGTTTTATAAAGATTTTCGCTGCTCAAATATTAGTGATTGCTTTCATTAGTACTAATAATTAGTACTAATGAATGTCTGAGCTACGCCTGCAGGCTGTCTGCGCTAGGTGTCGCTGTGATCTGTGTCGCATAACATGGACATATGTGTGTCTGTGTCTGGCCTATATTCTGCTATGTGTGTGGCATTAGAATGTGCGCTGTGCACGTTCCTGCACACATGTGCATTCGTGTTTACTATACAGCTGTAGCCTCTCTTACGATTTTTTGTGTGATGATCGCTTTTCATTTGATGAACCTTTTTTTGTTTGTTACATGTTTACTTGTTACCGCTACATGCTGTGTCAATCTAAGTCCATTTGAGTTAATAATTTAAAGTGCTGAAAACATTGAATAAAAAGTTAACTCCAATTATAAAATAAACTAGACTGGAAAGTACAATAAACTTGATATTTGCTTTTTTCAAATGATGGTTTTTCGTCATTTTTTTGTTTTTAACCTCTTCATTTGGTCATTTGTTTTGTTTTGTAGTTTAATCACTAATTTTTTTTAAAAAATTGACGTTTTAAAAGTTTACTTTTATGGTTTTTTTAACGTTTTAGTTGCATTTGATTATGGGTCGGCAGAAATATCAGTCTTCACAGAAATTGAGTGTCGTGAAGCAAATTGCTGAGCACAAGGGCATCTTGTTCGGGCAGCTGAGTGAGTTTGTCACTGCTCAGACTAAGCAAGACACGTGGAAGCTTGTTTATAATTACGCTTTATCTATCGGTATGAAGTTCCCTGCGAGCAAAGGATGGGAGTATATGCGTGATGCTTGGTGGCCAAATCTCCGAAAAGCAGTAGTGGTAAGTTACATATTTTCGCTGACGTTGATAATTTAAAAACATTTAAGACCACCCTAACAAAGCTGCCGGGCATGCAGTTCAATTTCACCGTCAGAGTCCGTTGAACTGTCATCCATCCTAAAATTATAATATTTCGTTCAATAACTAGCTACACTTCTTACTTTTACATAAAGTAAAAAGAAAAAATATGTTAAATATTGAAAAAAAAAAATTGTTTGAAAGTGATCAGAATACACAGTAATATCAAAAATGTAATTATATAAACTATACTTTATGATACAGTGTAGCCAGAAATATAACAGACCGCAAAACAAGACCGACAGAAGTACTAATGAATGGTTCATTAGTACTAATGAATGGTTCATTAGTCACCAATCACCTAACACTAATATATTGGTAATTAGTAACTAATGAACATTCATTGGTAATTTTATGAAACTGGCGGATTCATTAGTTCTAATTATTAGAAACTAATGAACTAATGAATAATGAATAATCATTAGTAATTAGTTCATTAGTTATGAAACGCTAATATGTTAACTAATGAACTAATAATTATTCATTAGTGGTATATTAGTACTAATATGGACTAATATACTTTTTATGAAACCGGCCCCTGAGCCATTATTTCTGCGCCAATTTCGTCCTGAGCCATCTCGTCTGAGCCAAGGTCGTCCTGAGCTATTCATTCTGAGCCAACGTTGTCCTGAGCCATTACTTCTGAGCCAAGTTGTCTTGGGCCATCATTTTTGGGCCAAATTCGTCCTGAGCCATCATTCCTGAGCCAAGTTCGTCCTGAGCCTTAACTATTTGGCCAACTTGGTGCTGAGCCATTACTTCTGAGCCGTCCTGAGCCATCACTTCTGAGCCATGTGCGTCCTGAGCCATACTTTTGAGCCAAGTTTGTCCGTTGTTGTTGTTGTTGTTTTTGTTGTTGTATAGTTGTTGCAAATTTCATACTTGGGTTTTCATGCTTCAATTTTCATGCTTCAGTTTTTGAAGTCAAGTTTTTGTCATAGTGTGCTGTACATTCTTTATAACTTACAGAATTGTATTTTTTCTGCACGATGTCTGATTAACAAGCACTATCTGACAATGCGATGTTATCTTACATTACTGATTTTGTATACAACTCAAATTTCGAGCAACCAAAAATTATACATAGTTCAATTTCGGTTTCACCTAACCATTATGCTTCCTGACATTGGTGTTGCATCAAAAAAAGTAATGTACATAATATAGAAACCTTTAATTTTAAAATAAAATTCTAATTCAATTTAGTTTGCTTATTTTCTTATTCGAGAAAAGACTACGGGTTTGGATTATATCAGTCCAGTTTATTGAGGTACTATCACGAAATTAAACGTTATCTAGCTGAAATATACCCATAACTGACCGTCGAAGTAGTGAACTTTAACAAAGTAGATGATAATGGAGTTAAAATATAATAAACTTGACTTATCTGAAGTCTGGAAGCACACCCACCAACCACTTTCCACTGTTGTTAATTTCTGCTTTGTATTTTTGTGCAGTGTTCACTGACTATAAACTTTTCCATTGCACTTTCTCCCGTATCATTGGTAGTGATCAATCATGTTTTTATAACTTGTTGATGATGGCTTGTTTATACTGTGCAATGTTGCTGAGGAATTATTGAATTTTGGGTGGAACTGAAATTTAGAAACAGTCGGTAGTCAGTGATTTTTCGACTTAATAGTTTTCAATAAGTACATACATAATATGACCAATTTAATTTTGTGATAGAGCAAAACATGTTTAAATGAGTAAGATAAATAGCGTCTGAAATTTAAACTCAATTTAATTGTTACAAAAAAATACATATTGATGGACACTCTGATAGGCAGGCGGACAGCCGGACACACACATACACACACACACATATACATACACATACATGGACGCTCCCTAATTTGGGCTAGGCGGTAGACGCCCATCAGGGGCTGTATCCTAATATCACCCGAAAAGCTTACCAAATACTTCTTATATAATTTATACTTAGCTAAGTGCGACTTAAATTGTATAGTCACTCAGTAAACTAGTAATTAACATGACGTACGCGTGGGACGCGGCGAACCTCTCAACTTAAAAAGGAAGCCGCAAACTAAGAAATAATTAAAAAATCGAACTATAATCTATGCCCCAAATATCACTAGTCATTACCATCACATTGCGCATTAAATTTACATTTAAAAATGTGTTGTGTCAGTCTGAACCAATGCACAATCATAATGTATGTACATACCTACATATCAGGGATAAAACAAAGCTAAAGTTCATAACTAAATGGAAACATCCTCAAGCTTAGTTAAAACACATCTAGACGGTAGCTTCGATCCAGCTGTCAAAACATTGGTACATAATACTCTTAATGAAATCCGTAAGACTTTAACAAACATAAAAAAAAACTTTTCAACTTATCCAAAACTTTTTTAGCTGGTAGTAATCGCACCACCTCTCGTCGCAGCAGATCAAATCATTTTTCGTAATATACCGTAATTAAGCTAAATTATTGTTTCTAACTGCTTGTTTCATTATTTTCTTGAACTAACTGATAACTATTGATAAATGACTTACTGACTAATTTTTATAGTAGAGTTATGATTATACTCATAACTGCTTCTTTAAGATTTAAAACTTATGATACTTGATGAAACTGTAATTGTAAATTCAAAATTTAAATTAAAACTTAGCATATCCGTGGTTTGAAAACTCATCCACAGGCCAGTCTCCATTGTCGGCAACGTCTATGTTGTTAGCTGGTGATATTGTAATTGTCCTCACAATTTTTCCGTTTTATCCGTTAGTCCGTCAGTTTTTATATGTAACTTGCTGGCTGACTTGTTCATGATGGTAAGGTAACTTCTGCAAAGTTATTGTTAAATAATTGAGTTTTGAGTGAAACTAAGTTTCTAAATTCATCTGGCGGTAGTTAGTTACATCTCAGTTTAATAGTTTTGAATAAGTACATATTGTGATAAATTTATTTATTGTATATATCAAGATAGAGTTTAAGTACAAAACTAGATAGCAATTAAAATTTAGAGTAGGTTCAATCCCTACAAAAGTATGGACACATCCCCTATGTTGGGCTAGGTGGAATGAATAGTGTTGCTCCACCTCAAACATAAGACCTGCAAAAGTTCATCGTTTCTAGTGAAACTTGAACCCGTGCCATTGCATTCACTGCGCAGCAAATCTTATTAATTAAATACTGTGTCCGTCTCAAACATTTAACTAGGTATTATCTTAACAAGCTTCTTCTAAACACTGCTATGACAGAATTAGAAGGCGGAGAAAGCACAATCTAATTTAAAAACCTTGAGAACACCTTTAGTTAGTGTTTTATTTTAACTTAATTCTGCTAAACGGTGTAAAAAGAACATAAAAAAACTTCAACTCATCCACAATCATCTTTTTGTTCGTCGTAATCAATCACCATATCAAGACGAATTCTCAATCTAACTAGTCATCTTTCGGATTTCGTGGAACGAACAAAAGCGATTATACCTAAATTGTTGAACAAAGGATACAGTAAACGTAAATTAAAAGAGCGTTTTATCCGCATTAGCAATAAAAAGAATTTCCACGGAAAATTCAGTTTAGCTAATGCGAAGCTATTGGAACTTCTATGTTTTACTAACAAATAAACTACACTTGAGATTAGGCAGGAGGCGACGAAACCAACTTTTATTTTTAAAAATCACTTTTTTATTAATTTGTTTGATACTCCCAAAGCAAATTACTGTCTAGCAGCTCCACTGATGAGTCGCCTGCAACAGTAATGGTCTGGAAGATCCTGCAATGCACTACTAACTTCTAGTATTAGTATATGTGGCACATATTAACACTAACCCCATCGGATTAGTAAATTAATTTGTGCGTTTTTCGGGCACAATGAAGCTGAACATGAGTTGGGTTCTGTTTTATTCATCGGCCTGATGAATACTTCTCCTGAGTCTAATGAAAATTTCCAAAGTCCCAAATCAGCAACACGGGTATGTTTGTAAGAAATGAATCCTAATCGATATTTGCATTATAACGGTTACATGCAGGATATATCCACCTTCTCTTTTAATTTAGATTAAAAGCTTGTCTGATCTTCGCTAGGGCGACAAATTGTGTATGTTGCCTCGTCTTGAAGTGGAAACAATATCAGAGGGATGGGCTGAGCTAGAAAGTGATCCTGGTTGGTGATTCATGTTACTTTTTTACTCTTATTCTGTTACAAATTTTGGACGTACCCAAATAATTGAATTATGATTAGTTTGGTTTGTAAACGGCCGGTCATTGAGGGCAAGCAGGATTGCCCCTAGAAATGATAATGACCCTAGAACTTATTATTATAAGTCTCAAGACTATTCCCTCTGTTAAGCCTTAATCTTAACAAAGGATACACAGTCCTGCTTGCCCTGAAAACTAACTATTAGTTTTCAGGGCACGACATGTATACATGGAAAATTGAAAACAAACCTTGAAAATATAATGTAACACTGAAGGAAAAACATTGGTCACTACTATTTTTTGATTTTTCTCGAGCCGTCGCGTTCTGTACCGTTCTGTAACACAGTGTTAGATGCCCGTTGTAATGTGAATGAAGTATTAATTTCTCTTGAGTTTCTTCTTTAATTAATGCTTACTTAGTCACTTACTTACTTTCCCATAGACTGCTTCAAGCTAAGTAATGTTAATAATACTGTTTCATCCTTCTGTTAGTAATGTTGATAATAATATCATAGACCGCGGTAAATGCAAAGTAAATAAAATGTTTTTATTCTTATACAGTGGAATTATGGGGTGTGTTATAGATGGATGAATGACTGGGTAGTTTTTTTGTTGTTTCTGTAGTGATATAAAACAACACTGCTGAACTAAAACTACCCTACAGTATCGTTGAGTACGACACACATCAGTTCGGGTTTCTTGATCCAAGCTGTCACAAAAATCTCACAACAGTTGTGTGTGTGTGTGTTTCAATTGTATACACTGTAATTTTGCTATTTAAAAAACACGTTGTTTTAGGTCTGTTCACATTGCTTGTGGAGGATTTCGGTATGGCGATTTTTCACTTTAGATTATGTAAATAACGTTGAGCACCCTGAAAATTTGATAGCTTTGTTTATCAGTACATCTACTGGCTGCTAAGAAAGTAAACAGTGAAACTCAACCGTGACAGGAATCGCGATTAAATTGTGAGTAACAAATTCTAATATTAACCCTGCGGTGTGATGCTCATGTGCGTTACTAGGCCATTGAGCAGGCGACTGCACGGACTGCGAGTTGCGACTCCGATGAGTTTTCCGCCCGAACCTTTATTACCTTCTTACATTGCTGTGGTAATTTACCGACCATTGAGGCCGGTGGGATAGACTGCTGGGTTAGCAAGACCAAATGTTACCGGAGTCTTGCTGAAACAGATGATGACATCTAGTGAATGGGAATCGATCGGCCAACCTTCGAATTTATAGTCTGCGCTTGATCCTCTCGGCTACACGACCCACAAGCCTGGGTTAATTAAATATGTCGAACGCACGACTGTCAATCTAGTCTACGAATATATATCTTATCCAACCTTGTTTGCATAGACTATAGTTTTCAGATAAAATTTAACCTATCTAACATGCTTCAGCTCACAGCAACATAACGCTGTAGTGTAATACCATTGTAGATGCGTAGAAGTATGCTGGCCTTAATTGTTTGTTCTGATTTTTTTAGGCGTAAAGGGAGTCGAAGTGAAGGAAGTCTATGACTTGGATGCAGAGCTGGATAAGTATGTCTGCAGTTTACTGTTACCTAATCTGTGACAGAAAAATGTATGACAAGGTTTCGGCTAAATTAATGAAAAAACTGCCAAGATTGCTCATGTCTACTTAAGACTATACAGTATACACAGCATAGTCAACTCAATTATCGTAATCAGCACTGGTGACTATTGGTCACTTATCTATTGAAATTTTGTTTCCAAGTTTGTTGTGCAATAGTTAATGAAATTATGTACTCATATAATTAATTTGTTATTTTGTTTATTTTGGCGATTCATTTGTCTGCGCTACTTTCTTTCTACCGTAGTTTGTCAACACAATTTTGAGCCTGCAGTTATAGAATATGTTGAGCTCTCGGTATTGTAGGTTTCCACAGACAGTATTCTGAATACTCAACTATTTATTGTAGAGAAATCTACGGGTTCATATTCCTGTTCAAATGGGCCGGAACTGGCCGCCGGGTTCGTCGCAAGCTGGAAGGATCCGCTCAAGAAGTCCGGGACGAGAGTGTTCTCGGGTCGTTCTTTTTTGCTCATCAGGTTAGGCAATAGGCTGAAGTTTGAGAAATGTTTACTGTGGAAAATTAGTGACATTTGCCAGGTTATCATGAAGGCGTTTCTGGGACTGGTAGTTTGTGGCGCTTTAGCTACTAGTAGTCTTCGTGTACGTCAGTGAGTAAATGACATTAATTTTTCGGTGCTATGGGTTTCTGAATTACGCTAACGGGTTTAAATTTTGTAACGTTTGGCTTGGTCATAGCAATTCTGAAATCCTCATTGATTATTGAGCCCATGGGAAACCCCAGCGTTGTACGGCGCCAGCGTAGTAGTAAAAATGTTTATTAATTGGTAAAAAGTTAGTAAAAACGTAACAGCCTCGGCTTTTGGTCTTCAAATTAAAATTCAATTGAAAAAGTATTAATTAATTGATACGAAGTTAGTAATTGAAATCATATGTTTCTAGTTTATTATTCTAATTTTATTGTCTTGTGCAGTCTAGCCTGCATAGTGTATAGTGTAATTTAAAAGCGTATTCTAACTAGTTTTTTTTCAGATAATACCAAATTCCTGTGCCACTCATGCTTTACTCAGTATCTTGATGAACAGCGAAAATGTGGAGCTGGGGGACACCTTGCTCAAACTGAAACGGTTCACTGAAGGGCTGGACCCTGAGGTGTCTATTTTAGATTATTTTATCTTGTATGGACTTTTAGATATTGCTTTTCGCTCAAGATCCACATAGACAACGCTAAGGGTCGCTCACGGCAGATATTCTCAGTGGTTGAAACGGATTAGATTGAAATATTGAAATAATATGTTTTGCCCACAACACAAAATGAAATCGTCTATGAAGCCACACATAATTTGCCACGTCTTCAAATTTAATACTAATTCGCCGAAATTGTTATAGAAACTGACAGTAAAGCGTATAATTTAGAATGATTGATTTAAAAGATTGCTTAAAATTTTTAATATGCTTTAGATTCATTTAAGAAGTTTTCTATTTATGAAACGAGACTCATTCAGATTTTGTATTAACATGGTTATCACAACAGGATTGTCTTTGAAAGTAGTTTATCCTGTTTACAGTCTCGCGGATATGCCATTGGGAATATGCCAGACATAGCTAGTGCACACAACAAGCACGCCAGGTAAGACGTCAGTCATAGTGGAACTACAAAACTATTACGACTTGGCTTTACAAGTGCATATTTTTGTTTTTTCTGTTTTGGCGCCGTTTCATTCTTACAGTCGTAACTCGTACGTCTGTTCATGATTTCGAAATCATCACGGCACAATCTGATCATATGCCCTACTAGTGGCGTGACTATTTTATAAGTTTACCGGCTGCATGGACATACGCCTATGAGTTTGAATCGACTCTGGCATGCTGCTCCAATTTTGTAGTAAATTGGCATAAAAATGTATCTTATGTTGATTTTTGAAATGTAGAGTGTACATATCAGTAGTTATAATTCCCTTAAAATGTAATTTTATGAAGTGTGTAAACTCCACTGTCCCCCACACGTTCCGTCTTTTAAATCTGCCAATCACGACGAGCGGAAATGCTCAGTGTCAAAAAATGTAAGGTACAGTCATTGCTGGCCTTGTCAAAGGGACAGTTATAGCAATGGATTGGTTTCTCGGCAGCCGTTGTGTAATAAGTTGACTTTTGGATAATCAGAGGCTGTGTAAATATAAATCAGTGTATAGTTTGTTTTGTGTAAATTAAGCGGCCGCTGTGTAAATGTACCCTATTCTACACCAAAAAAACCCACTGGGTTGAGATTATCTATTCACATTGCAGGCCAGACGCCAAACGTGAGGCCATTTCCGCGCAGAAAAGTGGCGTGAGCAGCAGCAGTCCCGCAGTCTCCTCCAACAGCACTTATTTGGACACATTTCACTTTGCCAGCTTTGTACCCATCCACGGTCATCTATATGAGCTGGACGGCTTGAAACAATATCCACTTGATCATGGTAAAAGGCTAGATCTGATCAACCATGTAGCGGGGTTAAAATTTTGGGGGGCTTCTCCCCATCAAAGTGTGGGAACTTTTCCCTCCGGCTCCGGAAATACCATAAATTATTTTGCTGCATTTTTGAAAAAAGTGCCATTTTTGACCAGATGTTTGAAACTTTTCACCTGTACCCTCGATCACTCGACATTTTTGACCGGGGGGGGGTCTCCACCCTATGTATGCGCTACATTTGCTGACGGTGAAGCGTCTAAATTTAGTAGTTTACAATTTTTTTACGCCATTGTAAATTTGCAGTTATAAGCAAATTGTATTTGCAAAAACTATTTAGAATAATTTGGCTTTCTTCAGTCACAGTCTGTGCGTTTTCGTGAATTCGCAAGCGTCATAAACGTAAAGCGCTGTTGCTTACAATTACTTTTTAAGATTAAGTAAGTAGTCTATTTACGCATGAAATCTGCTTGTGTATTATTTACCGTTTTTTTGTTGGTGAGAGCAAAATTATTTACTGAGTTGTTAGCTAGTTATCTGTAAATAAGCTTAGTTAAGCCAGGTTTATACTCACCCTTGTTGTTGTATTTAATTTGTCCTTGAGCAATATTCCAAAAAAACTACTTAACCACATTATTCAATTTTTCCAACAAAAAATTATGCATGAAGTCCAGTCTTTATTAAAAAATTAAAAACAAACGACTCTGTCAATAATTCACAATATTATAGTTACTTACTTAATTTAATTCTTACTTAGTTGTCCTAGTCCCTATCCCTGTGTTCTTAATAACAATTAGTATGAAACGGGCTTTAGAATGTCATCATCGCCAAAACAGATACACTTGATTTGTGGAATTTTGGTTTTAGGTGCCATACCTGACGGCTTACATTGGACTGAACTGTTCCGTGCTATTATCTCCGAACGTATTGAGCAGACCAAACAGCACGGGTAACATGCTACTACCATTTTTAATAACTCAACATATTTGCGGTTTTCCTAAAGACAAGGGTTAGATCAAAGTTTATCATTAATTTAACTTTTTTTTCTTCACTTTTTCTTGCATTTTTTCTAACTTTTTTAAGAGTATTTGAAAAACAAATTTCGTACATCTAAAAAATGGTCTGAGTTGGTTGCTGTTTATTTATGTATGTAAGATAATAATATGTCGAAACATGGCAACTCCATTAATTTGCAGCGACTCCGAGGAAATTCGGTATAACCTGATGGCTGTCACTCCTAGCGCCTTGCCAAAACTGCACCACAAGCTGGAACTTTTGGAAAAGAATCGACAAATTGTATTGGAAGCTCTGGAAAAAGTAAAGAGTTTGTATCTGATATTCATACATTTTGAGTATGGGTGGATCTAGCATAAAATTTTTTGTTGGGGTGGGAGGGAAAAATTTGTGAAAATTAATTGAATTTCTTCAATCTTCAATTTCATTTTTTGACTAGCTAATGATTCATGGATATCCGATTGGCGGACTCTTGTCTCAAAAAAGTTACAGGGCGACGGCGACCCCCTTCAGTATTCGCAACTGATTCCGAGTTCTTGACTGACTGCTGACCGTGCCCAGTCCTGACGGACCATGAACGCTGCTATCCCGTACAATCCTGCGCCATCTCGTTCGATCATGCGCTACGTCCATCCACGGCCCGCGTATAATATTTGGGATGCTAGGCCATACGCACTCCCGCCACCTTAGGCATGGTCGACCCCTTGGCCGCTGACCTCCAGGAACCCTTGAGGAAAGGACCTGTTTGGGCACACGATCGGGCGGCATACGAGCAACATGGCCCAGCCATCGGAGGCGGGCTGTGTTCACGAGGGTCGTGATTGGTGGTATGTTAGTCGCAGAGTACAGGCAGGTATTGCGGACCCTCTGTCGTCTAGATACGCCTAGGATTGAGCGTAGGCAGTTGTTGTGAAAGACGTTGAGACGGTTGATGTCTTCAGCTCTGGTGGTCCACGTCTCCGAACCATAAGTTATGGCAGGTATGACCGATGCTTGGTAGAGCTTAAGCTTGGTGTGGAGACGGAGGTGTGGGTCGCTCCAAATTCTGTTCAGTCGATGGAAAGTGGCCCCGGCCGTCCGTATTCTGTGGCTCATCTCGGGCTGTAATGAACTAGTGGCCGCGATAGTGCTACCCAACCCAGGTATTTAAACGTGGGTACTTGCTCCAGTGGTTGCTGGTCAATGGACGCATTGCACGCGTTTGCGCCGAGTGCCATAACCTGCGTCTTGGATATGTTGATTTCAAGTCCATATACAGCTGATGCCGCATTGAAGGCTGCAAGAGCTATTTGCAGGTCTGCTTCCGATTCTGCAAGGATGCAGGCATCATCGGCGAACAGGAGCTCACAAATATTCTGTTCCTGGGTCCCGAACCGAAAAGGACGATCCCAATTGGGTTTTTAGCCATCTATCCTATACTCTAGGCGCACTTTCGTGTTGTGCTGGCGCATGCTAGCTTTCACGACCGCGTCAATGTAGATGTTGAATAGAGTGGGTGCAAGTACGCAGCCTTGACGGACGCCAGTGGTGACCCCAAACCAGTCAGTTTGGCTGTTATAGACATTGACGCATGACTTGGCGTCTTGGTGCAGTGATGTCAGGAGCCGTACTAGTTTACTAGGGACACCATAATCTCCCAGAACCCGCCAGAGGGTCATTCGATCCACGCTGTCGTATGCCTTCTTGAGATCGATGAATGCTGCAAAAAGAAGGCGTTTTACTTCCTTGAACTTTTCTGCGACTTGGCGTATTGTGAAAACCTGGTCTGCACAGCTGCGAGCAGGTCTGAAGGCGCATTGGAATTCACCAAGTTTGTCAGATATGTATGCTCGGCATCGCTTTAGCAGCAGTATGGCATAAACTTTGCCCGGGATAGATAGCAGGGAAATACCTCTGTAGTTGTCACAGAGGGCCGGGTCACCCTTTTTGTGCAGAACTGTTATGATGGAATCGCGCCATTCTGTCGGACAGATTTCTGACGACCAGCAAGTCAGTATCACTCTATGCAGCCATTTGACAGCGGCTTCGCCACCAGCGCGGAGCAGCTCAGCGGTAATGTGGCACGGCCCAGGAGCTTTGTTGGCTTTCAGAGAAGCTATAGCTTCCATGACCTCAGAGATGGTAGGTAAATCAACTGCTTCATCACTGGCATCGGTCAGATGAGCTAGGGATTCGTGGTCAACCTGACGCTGAATGTTAAGCAGTTGCTCAAAATGCTCCTTCCAACGCCGTATTTTTTCAGACTCTTTCAGTATCAGTGTACCGCTTTTTTCCCGTAGTGCCTCAACTGCTGTTACTGGTGGCTTCCAGAATATTTTCAGTTTGCGGTAGAATTCATGCCATCTGTTCGCAAGGTAGTCCGCATTTAGTTCCTCAGCTAGCGCCTCATAGAATCTGGTTTTGGCTCTCAGAACTAACTTTTTACACTGCGCTTGCAGCCGTTTGAAGGTACGCTGTAGGTCTGGCTTGGCCGCAGCTGACGCGCTAAGCAACTGGACGCGCGTAGAACGCTTTTCGTGGATAGCAGCACGGACTTCAACAGACATCCAGTCAGGGTCCGGACGTCGGCGGCCAGCTCGTGCATGGTGTAAACCTTCACCGATCAATGCAGTTTTAAACGTCTGCCATTCCGTTTCCGGTTCAGCGACATCCGAGGCCAATAATTCAAATTTGTTCGATAGGGCCACTTGTATGCCCATTTTCGTAGCAGGCTGTCTGAGGAGTTCGCGACTGAATATGATAGGCTTCCGACAAGCCTTGTTTTCAGCTGTGAGGCGCAGTCGTAAGCGGCATATGACCAGACGGTGATCCGTGCCTCTGGAGTCCAAGCCACTTCCAGGAAGTGATGCCCCGTTTTTGGTTCTCACGTCAAACATAGAGCTGCGGAAACGTTTCGATATACAGATGTAGTCAATAGCTTTCTTGCATATGCCGGTGTTAGAGTACCAGGTGTACTTGTGAATAGCTTTGTGCCAAAACAGGGTATTCCTCACAACCAAGTTTCCACGGGAGCACATATTCAGACGTTCCATTTTTAATGTCGAAATGTACTGCACAGCTGTGTTGTTGTATATAGTTGTTTTCCAAAAACTTCAAAACCTGTAGAAATTGCCCCCACCTTTATACTATTGTTACAGTGTTAATGTTTAAACTTTGCTTAGCCAATCAGTTTAGACAAGAAAAACACAGGGACCCTAAATTGGTTATCCAAAATTCCCACTACACATATGCAGCTGAGGAATTCTCAGGGTCTTGGAGCGCGATCAGGTTGGTTTGGAGCAGTCCCTTCCACGCCCATAATAATTCCCACAAACAGTTTCTTTATTCATATATTTTTGTGTTTTTTTATTTCAGCTGGTGACCATTCATTTTCCTGATCTGATTGCTTTGGCAGAGACGGTCGGCGATACGGAAGATAGTGCCCTGGACGAAACCATACGCAGTCTACAGGCAGCCTTAGCTGAACGACAGTCCAGTTGTGACCACCAACAGCGCGTGATGACCACTAACGGTGCTACTGGTAGCAATCTGGATCAACCTGATCCATCTTCGCTGAATCTCGTGATGAAAGCGGGTGAGATTCAGGAGAATAAATTATCAAACAAGAATGAGGTAGCTTTGCTGATTAATCATGGAGCGGAATCACGTGATCAGCAGCCTGATACATCTTCGCTAGAAGAACCAAAGAGTCAAAATGAGTCATCTTCGGAGACTAGACTACCAAATCAGGATGATACTCTCACGGACATGAAGATTCAGCCTGATCTATCTTCAAATGCTGATGGTTCATCTTTGAAGAAATGCATCGAAATGGAATCTCTTGTTAAAGCTTGTGACGAACCTGCTACGAAATCGGCAAGACTTGACGTAATATTGGAATCAGATATCAGCAAAAAACCTGAAGTCACAACATGCGAGAGCATGCAGAGTGAAATTGTGGACAAAACGGACCAAGAAACATCAGATAACTTAAAGGCTACGCAGAACATTAGCTTAGAGTTGTCTCAAGCCAAGCAAGAAGACTTGTCTGACATGGGAAAAAGTGTGCAAGATTTGATGGAAACAGAAATTGCAGCTGTGATAACATTTCTAATTGATCAAATTGCTACTGAGAGTCTGCAAAAGACTGCGCCAACCCGTGCTACTGCTGAACCTGTCAGTATTTCATCAGACGCTGATATGGATGATTCCCTTTGCTTTGAAACTACGGGTTAGTTAAAGCTAGTTTACAGCTAGCTTTGCGAACAGTAGTGGTAGATTTGATTAGCTTTATACGGTTTCCACTAGAAACATTGAAAACTGATAAGAGTTCAAACAATTTGATTAGTCTATTGGCCATTCGTTACGTTCAGTGGAATGTTTTGATTTGGTAATTTTTTCGTTCTTTTTTCTAGTTTAATTAGTTATGGGTGGTTTTCACAAACCGGATCAGTTAGTATCAGTAGGCTTTTTCATATTTGGCGTCCTACGAAACTGTAGATAAATATCAACCTACATAGTACATTCAATGGTTTCTACGGCAGCGTTTAGGATTTAACTTTGGTGACTTTACTGTAGTCATATATTTCTGAAAAAGGCACTTAAAAGGACTATTTGATCATCTTAATTCGACTTTGACTCAACTCAACCGATTGGTAGTAAGGAAATACGCAAAGTGCGCTCTGTTTTGATAACATAACAAAACAACTAACCAAGCAAAGCAATATAGTCAGATGGGGTGAAAAATACAAAATATGAGTACAAGGTTTTTTGCTTTTCTGGATTAAGTTTCTCGGGCAAACTTTTTTCCAACAATAACCTCATGGAGTTGCTCTACAGAACCACATATTAAACTTTGTTCTCTGCATTACTAATTTTATGCAAATCGAAAAATAAACGTATTTTTTAACCCCATTTTGGGGGAAAAAAATACGGTCGCGAGGAAAAAAATACGGGTCGATTCTGACTCATCCAAGGAACGCAGACCAAATTGCTTCAACCGTTATGAAACTCAACTCAAACTTACTCATTTTTTTAATTAAACTCGCACATAAAAGAAAAGGCCACTGAAATTGAAGCCTCAATAACACCACAACTACTTTTTACACTACACTCTTGTCGAAAATATTTTTTCAAAACTTTTTCCGTTTACGTATTATTTTTTGCGGTAAATTGAATCATTAATTTGACGTAAACATTGTACCGCGGAACGCCAAATTTTGTGGCGACGCCCCTTCTTCATTGTTTTTGCGTACTTAAATGTAGTCTTAAATTAGTTAAATTTCCCTTCATTGCTGTCAATATTCAAATAGTGTTGTACCACAAATTGTTCCCAGATTTTGTATTTTAAAGAGTGAATAATTAATATCATCACTTTCGCAACTTAAGCATATGTGCGTCTGTATGTGTATTTATGTAGCTGAGCCGAGCTCATCATTTGAACACCTTTGTGTAGCTGGAACCGCTCTGTTAGCAGTCGGTGGTCGTAGTACACTTGGAGGTCGTAGCTTCTTCCTGTGCTTACTTTTTTTAAGCAAATGAAGTTGTTTTCGTTTAAAAACACAACATGAAGGCAAAACGTATCCGTATTTTTTCCCCACAAATCGACCAAAAATGGGGGGTAAAAAATATGGCTCCCATAGGCGCCAACCAGTACCAATAGACAAGAACCATTCACAGTTTGAAAGAAGGGTAGTTGACTATGCCATATGCGCAGCAAGTGTCGGAAAACAGCTAGACCACGCGACAAGAAAACCTTGTGAAATTTTTGTTGGCCCTTGTAAAATGAGCCATATTTTGGGTGCATGATTTTGTCAGCTTCATATTTTAAGCTAAAGACAGATCATGACTAGATAATACGTTTAAGTAATGTAGAATTAGTAGTGCTTTCTTTGTATGTATGCAACAGGCATATACCTATTGGGGGTTTTCTGGGGGGGGGGGGGTGTATTTTTTTACCCCATGTTTTCGATCGTATTTTTTTACGCCCTCTGACTATATGGCTTTCTTTCAACTTGATCTGGCCAAACAGATGTATCATGCTCATGACGAATCTATGATTGTGCTGTGAATATGAATATCTTCTTCGGCACGGACCACATGCAGTTTTTTGAGGCAATTAAAGTCTGATCAAAAATGCTGGACCCGGAGACAAACAGAAGCAACCGATTTCATTACGAAAAGAACGAATTGCAAGCATCAAAAGTACAGCTACTAGTCAGTCACAGAAATCATGCATGTTTTCTTTCAGGATTCAGCAACTTTGGGTCAGACTTTAGTTGTTCTACCGTTAGCTAGTGTATATTCATCAACAACATGAAGTTTCATTCTAGTCACTCAAAGCCAGCCCCCGAGCGAACTACTCTGTGACCAGTTGACCGTGGACACAGGCTCAGGGGACGCCGGCAGCTCGCACGATAGTTCCAGTGGGACCAGTTATCTCTCCTGGCCCATCGCTGGCTACTCCGTTAGTCCCACTGTGGGAAGAACGGGGGGAGATACCAGCAAACCCGATGAGCCATTGCATGTGCCCGTGGTCAGAATGCACACGGGCAAGGAGGGGTCGAGGAGTAAAGTATATGCTATTGAGGTTAGAGCATATGTGTTATTAAGACCAAGCTTATTCAGATCGTATTAATGTCCGAATCAGATGAGTTTCTTTCAATGTACAGAATAGTTTATACTGAGTTCGTGGACGTGAGGGAATTTGAAGGAATCATTCTTTACCCAGTTGCACACAAATTGGTGCAGATAGAACATAAAAGACAAGTTTATAGATTTCTGCTATTGTAAAAGTGACTTGCCAGTTGCCAATAGCAAGAGTACATAATAGCTTCTCACTCTATATAGAAGAAGAGTGAGACACTCTCCAGCCTGCCTGTGTTCTAGCACAGGCAGATGCGCTGGTCGTTTTCACGCTACATGTTGACATTCTATGCAACATGTGACTGGCCAATCAGCGCGTAGATTCCCTGCGTAACACACTTTAGTATATAATCGCTGA
Organism: Trissonchulus sp. WLG1_4; assembly: GCA_030248245.1. Lineage (NCBI taxonomy): Eukaryota > Metazoa > Nematoda > Enoplea > Enoplida > Ironidae > Trissonchulus > Trissonchulus sp. WLG1_4. The sequence continues at coordinate 8,584 of JASANF010003373.1, read as the reverse complement.
TGCGTTGATAAGCATTAAGATAGGGATAAAAGCTTAATAACTCATTATTTATTCATAGTCTGCTTGTAAAAACATTAAAAAAGGTTTGCAAATACCGTTGGGGATATTTTGACAAACTTTCAGCGAAATTGATTGAGAAACTTTTGAGATATAAACTTTTCTGAATTTCTTCAAAGTTTCTCAATCAATTTCGCTGAAAGTTTGCCAAAATATCCCCAAAGGTATTTGCAAACCTTTTTTAATGTTTTTACAAGCAGACTATGAATAAATAATGAGTTATTAACCCTTATCCCTATCCCGTTTTATGATTGGAGCACGTGCACAGGCGTCTGCCAATCAGAGAATAGAAGCTCGCTTCTGATTGGCCAGTCACATGTTACATAGAATGTCAACATGTAGCCTGAAAACGACCAGCGCATCTGCCTGTGCTAGAACACAGGCACGCTGGAGAGTGTCTCACTCTTCTTCTATATAGAATGAGACGCTATTATGTACTCTTGCCAATAGTGAGCCGATATTAAGCATCTCGTTTTTGATTTAGCAGAAATAACTGATCAAAGTTGTTAGTTAGAGACGGACGGACAGTCTTTTGGTTTAAACTTCTTACTTGGTTCTTTGTCAAACCCAAAATTGGTGTGGCTGTACAGTGTTCAGTTAACTATAGTCGTAATACTAGCACTGTGTACTAATACTAAAAGTTTAGTATTCTTATTCTTTCTAAATGTTTCCTGGCCCATACGCTTAGTTCTAGTGTCATTTTTAACAAAACTAATGCTTAAAATGCAGACAAGAAGCTGTAAGGTTTGGTGTTTCCGAATTTTATGTTTTCGCTGCTTTCAAACAGGGGTTTTTCGAGAAACCACATTTCGATTATAAATGTGAATTGCTTCGCTTGATTTTAGGATTTGTTGGATGTAATCAATCGATTCGATTCAACCATTGCGAAGACAAAAGCTTTGATATCAGACGAGCAAATGAAGTTGAAAATTTATCGGGTTCGTTAAGTTGATTTAAATCTTTGACGATTTTGTCTCGTTCGGTTCCGTGGGGTCACGCCCTGGATAAGTTAGTTCATGGCTAGCCGGAGTGTACATTATTGTTCACTACAGAGGAGTGACACACTGCGTTCCTTTCTATCGAAATAATGGTGCGCTCTGTTAGCTAAGCGCGGTTCATACATTGTCTATTAGAAACTAGGGATAGGGGCAATGGCATAGACAAATTTCAGCTGCTGTGAATAATTGACCGAAATGTTTCGGCTAATGTTTTGCATATGTAGCGTTGCCTTCCCCATTTTTTTCGTGCTAAAAATTGTCACTTTTTGGCCGTTCAATTTTCTTCGAATTGCCTAGGGACAAAACAATAGGGACAATGACAAGGATGAGTATGAACCTGCTTAAGCTTTACGTCCGACAAAACTCGTCTCAGTGTACAGTGTCTCACACTCACACTCACTCTTGTCTTAATGACACACACTATAATACATGCACTCTTGTTAGAACTTTTCAGTGTGATTTCATATTGTATTTATATGTGATTCCACTTTTAGGATGTAGATTGCCGGAGAACGCATGACTATGATCCTTTTCTCAGACTGTTTTTATGGAAACTCGTTGAAGCCAAAATACTAAGGGTAAGTATTATCAAGAGTACATAATAGGAAGCGTATGGCACTCTTCCCTATTTTAGCTAGTCGGCCGGAACGATGCTCCGGCCGTATTAGCCCTTTTACGCCCTTGATTTATAGATTCAGTGTAGAATAAGTTGTTGAAAGAACCAGCGGTGTCTTCATTTTTTGGTTAGGCATTTTCGTTTTCAAGACTGATATCCCAATAATGCAATTCGGCATGGTGCCCTTATGCTAAACTGAAACATTAGGGTTAGATCAATAAAGGTCAAATGTTCGAAAGTTCAAAAAGTCAAATTCATAAAGTTGTTTCATTAAGCCACGGTTTTACGTACGTTTTCATATGATTTGTTACGCAATTTTATTGCGAAATATGGCCTGATTAGTTTTACTACGAATTCAGATTTTCTCAAACCGTCGTTTTAGCTCCGTTGAAATTTCAGCGGAACAGGGACTTGCTGTGCTGCATGTTTGAAATTCCAACTGAGCTAAAGCCAAGATTTAATCAAATCTACGAAATTCATAACGAATCATGAAATATTTCGTGATTAAATTATGTGCGAATCATGCAAAACGTACGTAAAGCCAAGGTTTAGTAAAACCACCTTTGTGAAATCCACCCTACCAGTCTTTCTTCAAATTGGGGGACAGGGAAACAGGGACATAACTAGATTTATGGATGGATTGATTTTCACTTAAGGGGGTAATTGCGTTTTTAGGTGTTTTTTTGCAAAGCCATAGCTCAGCGTTTACAAATTCAAATCACAAGCGGTCTTTTGCATTAGGTAGAACAATATCTTTCCTAAATGTATGCCATGGATTGTAATTTAACCTGTGATTTTGTTTCCAGTATAAGCGACTAAAGAAAGGTCCTTTCCAAAATATTACAATTTTTTACAAAAAGTTTGCGCCACAGCTCTGAATCATACGAGTACCTGTTGGGGCTGAAAGTTGGTAAGGTTTTTGACATGTTTAAAATCCCCAGGCATGTCCCCCACTTTTTTAATAACTAGCCAATTTACTGAGAAAATAGCTGAAAAGCAAACGCACCGAAAATTTAAGTTATTTTCTTGTAATTAAAACCCTCTAAAAATGTCCACAGGTGAAATTCCGAAAAAGTGAGAGACATGCCTGGGGATTTTGACCTTTACAGTACTGTCCCAAAAATTCATGCTCAGGCGTCACTTATAACTTGAGTACTGGTGGCGCAAAGTTTACATAGAAATCACAAAAACCTCGAAAACGCAACTACCACCTTAAGGGGGGTGGCTACCCAGGTCAAAAATCAAAGTTCTCTAGTTTTGCTTATTTTCACATATGTTACTCCCCGAAGGCACCCCAATCTCAGATAAGAACAATTAAGCTTGAAGGTGCACTTTTGATTCAGTGAGTTTGTCAGTGTATTTACATAGGCAAAACTACGCGAAAAAGCCTAAAAGTAGCCCTGCGTTGGACAGTTCTACCACAAACCGCATCAAGCCAATCAGGCTGAAACTTGGCATAGTAGTAGCCCACATGGCCACATGTATGGGCAAAATCGTATGATCCGGATTTTTTATATGTATTTTCAATTCTAAAATCGACGGCGAAATGTGAAAAAATGGCCGTTTTTTTGGGCCCGCCAAATTTGAGTGATTTTACATTTTTAGCGTCATTGCTCAGGCCATGGGCCAAAATTTAAAAAAATGACTCATAGAGGTTGAGTGAGACATGACACTAGGCTATCGAATCATGTAAAAATCAGCCTCGTCAGTATTAACAAAAATTTCGAGTAAAGGAACGCCTTGTGAGCACAAAAAACTTTTTTTGCGCCTATGATTTGCACGAAAAATTGAATTTTTGCGAGCGAGTAAGAAATAGGCAAAAGCATTGCTTCCAGTTTGTTACATCTGCGATGCGCCTTCCCTGGGGCTACATTGTGTGCAAAGTTGAAGCGAATCAGAGAACCTAAAATTTTCACTTTTCCAGGTACCCACCCCCTTAAATTTAAAAGTAAAAGCAGGAGTCAGCTATTGTTGTTGCAGGAACCGACAGAAGTCGTCCCAACAGGCTCGCAGAAAGTGCGGCGAAAACGATGAATGTTGTCGCCCACAAGTCGAGTTACACCAGTATAGTTTATATCTGTTTGACAGACAGTAAAGACAGTATTATCGTCGCAATTTGTATATACTTGTAATTTTGTTAACCTATTTTACATCAGCGGGATTCCTTTTTTCTACACAGACACATACGGTTTGCGTTCACCGTTTAGAAATTCACTGTTTAGAAAATCAGAGTTTAGAAAGATTTGTTAAAAAGTTCACCGTTTAGAAAATACAATTTTCAGTACGTTAACCGTTTAGAAAATTGAATTTTATAAACGTTCACCGTTTAGAATACTAACTTTGCAAAAAGTTCCTCGTTTAGAAAATGTTACTTCCGCTGTCGAAGAAAACTTTTAGTTAAGTTTTCATTCACTGGTCTGAATGAAAACTTTTTAGGAGAAGGAGAAAAGTTGTTTCAAATTAAACAAGCTTTCATTAACTGTACAACGTCAAATTTTGTTCAACTTAAAATTTCAACCTAATTTTCAATGAGAAACAAGCACTTTTGTTGACGAGCGTAAATTTTTTCTACATGATTACAGCAAGTATTATTTTACCGTATCGGTAAAATTAAGCGCGGCATGCTAATTAATTTTTACGCGGCGGCCTCAGCCGCCGCGTATATACTATATTACAAAATGTGAATTCTCATGTATCTTAGCTTACTATGTAAATTTTAACTGATCACCTAGGTAGGTCGTAAAAATGTACTATTTGTGTGGGTGTGTGTATTGTAAAGTGTGTGCTATGCTGTGTAGTCATAGGTGCTGCATAGTCATACAGTAATAATTAATAGCCCAGTGTATCTTATTGTGTACAGCGTGAGCATATAGCCTCTGAGACTGCCAGACAATAAATGTAATCCACACAGCGATAATAATCAATAAGTGTGTGTGTGTGTGTGTGTCGTGATGAGCTATCGACAGGATCGGAGATGTTCCAGGTGTACTTGTGAGCATTAGCACTGTAGTGGACGCCTGGACTTGAAGTTCAGAAAAAATACGTGAACAATGTCCTGTACTCCTTGCCATGGAATTATCTGGAATTATGGACCCAGCAGTTTTTTTAATTTTGGATTATTCTTCATGCATACTATTCTGCATAAACATTCTATGAACATTCGTTTTGTATGCACGTCATGGACGCTTTAAAAATACATGTTTTAAGAGTCTAGGTCTCCAGTAAGTGTCCATTCTATACAGTTAAGTTGGTTTGCCAACGTTTAGACATCGTCAAACTTTATACACATTACACAGCATCATCAGCGAGTTACCTACTTTGCGCACAACTTCCAGCCAGAACATAAATTGACGAACACAGCGTGAGAGTGAACACCCGTTTACGCCAATTCTGACTCTGACTTTTTTGACCAGGACTGCATCTTCATGTAGGTAACGAATAAAGTTACTGGCGATTCATAAATTTTTCAGAACTAACGTTTTCGTTTTTGCTATCTTAAGTGGCCAAAAGTTGCGATTCAAGACAGGCAGTAAGCCTGTTAAAAATAAGATTTTGGCTTTAAAAATTTATGGTGCCGCGTTTTATATTCTAAGAATATCTTCAGCATTGCAAGCATGTCTCAACTCGCAACGCAATGTGTCAACAATTAACGGAACTTTACTCGCAAAACGTGCTTGTTTACGCGGCGGCCTCAGCCGCCGCGTATATACTATAGTGCAAAAGGCTCCTATAAATAACACGTAGATCAGGCGATTGCTGTGTTATTTGACTGCTAGGTTCCTAAAATACACACTGTGTGTGGGTGTGTGTGTACGTATCTACCTACGTCGTTAGTGGTAGGCGATTATTCTGATTGCAAAAGGGCTGCAACTAAACCTGTTGCAACAATGTTTCCAAGATTGTTTATGAACACGTCGTAACCATGAAAGTTGTGGTTTTAATCTGATGCCAATTTGGTAACTGTCAGACTAAGCCAAAGAGCCTTAGCAGTGCTGCACATTTGCACAGTTATGGATGTCGTTGCGGCGTTGAGTTATTTTCGACTCTAAAAAGTGGCCGAATATGTGGGTGACGGTCATTTTGACCATGACTCTAGCTCTTAGTTTAAAAGTGAAACTGACGCCATAAAAGTTTTTTGATAGAAACGTTTTCAACCATAATGCTGACATTGTTGCCTAAGAAGTGAGATAACCACCAGTCGACACGTTGCGTTAATAGTTTGAAATGTTGGCTCTGAAAATTTTTGGTGCCGCGTTTTATATTCGAAGAATATCCTCAGCATTTCAAGCACGTCGCGACGAGCACGTCTAAAATTAATTTAACTTTACTCGCAAAACGTGCTTGTTTGCAGTACTATGCATGTCTAATACAAAGGTTCAACTTTGATCGAGTTTTTATCACATTTTTTAAACTGGCTCCGGAACTCAAAACTATCTGAATTATGCAGAAAACGAACTTGCTGTTGAGTGATAACGTTCGACGTACATAGGTGTATGTACATACAGTTTGCCTTTGAACTCGATTACTTGGTTACTCGATTACTCGGCTTTTTTGCGGAAATGTGGTACCTGAACTATATTTTCAAATGTAGTGAAAGCTTAAGTTACTATGTGGGCGTTACCCTCCTGCAAAAAACTCATTGCACGGAGCATTGTAAAAAATCTATATTACATACCCGTGTCAACTCATATTAGATTGACTGGCGTGTTCGTGGTTACTACACGTAGCTGACAGTTGCCTTGTCAATCACACAACTTATATACAGTAATAATTGGGGCTTGGTGGCACTCGACATAATTTTAAATCACATGCATGCTACTACTGTAATATTTTCGAGATTGTTATTTTTGCAGATGGCCCAAATCCAAATGACAGTTCTTGTTTTTTAATAGTAGCAATTTTTCAAAATAGTCGCATTAAGATTAAGATCGATACCTGTGTCGAATACCTATTTGTCGGTGTGTTGGTATTTACGCTTCTGTTCTTGTGTACTTCTTGCTCCGTTTCAACATTTGCATACATCCTGTCTCAAATAGAAGTTGGATATGGCACTTCGCCATCTCTTTTAACTACACAGTACATACCTATTTCTACGAACACAATTCATACAGTTCACTTTATGTTGTCAAATCTTACTGCAGTCCACTCACACACTCAAAGCACATGCACACACAACGCATCCATCAGCAGGCATGCTGATAGAATATCAGTGGTGCAATTCAATGCACTGAAACTGAGCATCATTTACATGCATTTTCAGTTTCAGTGCTTGACTGAATTTAGTATGCATGGCCGCTGAGACGGCCGCGCAAAAATCTTTTAATCGATATACCGAAAAGTTCTATATGGCTTTTGGTACATTTTAAAACAGTTTTGTGTAGCTCCAACTGTGTGTGCAGACGAACCTTTTAAAAAAATTTTGAATACGTTGAGCCACATTGACCTATTTTTGAAACTGATTTTTTGTTAGCTACTTTTTGGCTTCTGATACTTTTCTCAACAGATACTTGCACTATGAAATTAGCTCTATTTTTGGAAAATACTTGTGTAGGCAAACTTAAGGTCCCTGAAATTGGGCTATAGGGTTTATGTTTCCAACATAGGCTTAGCTAATGCAAAGCTTCTACAACTTTTATGTTTTACTAACTAATAAACCTCACTTGATTGATAGTAGGCAGGAGGCGACGAAACCAACTTTAACATTAAAAGTATTTTATTTTTATTTTGCTTTATACAGTCCCGGCCATAACTAGGGTGCCTTTTTTCGCGAAAGCGAAGACCTTTTCTTCGCGGCTTCGCGAATATTTCCCGGCCATAATAAGTGTCTGTTTCTCACATTCCTTCGCAGGTCAAGGGGTCAGCCTGCTTATGCACATAAGCGTAAATGCACGTAGCGTACGTATTTCACGCATATGTAGCTACACTGGGCCTTGGCACACTAGCTGCAAATAATTCAGTTTTGCCTTCGCTCTAATTTAATATTCGCGAATTCGAGAAGGGCCTTCGCATCTTCGCCTTCGCGAAGACGAAGGGACACTATTTCTGGCCGGGACTGTACTCTCAAAGCAAATTACTGTTTAGCAGCTCCACTGACGAGTCGCCTGCAACAGTAATGGTCTGGTAGATCCTGCATTGCACTACTGACATCCTAGTATTAGTATATGTTGCACCTATATACTAACTCTAACGTCATTGAATTAATATTGTGACATGTGATAATGGCATTTACAATTAATTGTAAATGTTATATGCAGGATAACTCCATTTACTAATTACTGTTAGCTCCAAAAACCGATCCGCTTTAACCTTTGTACACTACTGGAAGATATGTATTTGGAGGTGCCGAACTGCTTAAATTATTTTTTTTCGATTTGCCTCGATAGTGGAATTTTTAAAACGTCACTTTCTATAAAACCTAAAATAACTAAAAAATTTGCCGTCATTTACTAAAATTCAACAAACCTGGCACCGCGACAAGATAATTGTCTTCAGTTTAAGCCATTGTTTGTTGCTTCAGGCATCGCTGAGCTGCGTTATTTCAAAAATTAGGTAGTAAAATTTTGCAATATTTCAATTTTTATGCCGTCTGTGCTGAAATGCTCTCAGACGGGCCTGATATCTGTTTTGGTTGCACTTACGCAAAAGACTTCGTATCAGCAAGAAACGAAAAGCTATAGTAATTTCATTTATTGCAAGTTACTCAGAGCACCCCCTTTAGGACGCAATTCATTCTTCACTAAAATATTCATCATGTGAAATATGATTTGTAATTTCATTGTTGCATTAGATTTCTTGTACAGTAACCCATGACTATTAAAATATGTATATTTAAAATGAGTGATTGTGTTTCTGTTGACACTTGACAGCTTCACATTAAAACATGTGACTCGTTGCGAAGATCATAGCTACTGTA
>JASANF010003372.1:0-17408 GCA_030248245.1 Trissonchulus sp. WLG1_4 | reverse complement strand
TCACTAGACTTTATGGGGATTTAAAAGTATTAATTAACAGCAGCTACTAGCTACTTCACAGCTTCAAAGACAAATCGCAGTGACTTTGTAGTGCAGCTCTCGTGCATGTTGATAAATGAAAGATATAGTAAAACAAAGTTCAGTGATAAACTTACTGAATAATTACACATTAATTGCTGAAACTTTTTCACTAAAATTTTGCAGCATGAATGGCTGCCAAGGAAAAGACCATTTTCATAAAAAATTAATCAAGTACATACGTGTTACTTTAGCTAGCCCAACAGGTTTACGATGGCCTCTAGCTCTGGTCAATATACTTGGAAAGTAGATGCTTGATGCTTACTGAATACTTTTGCCGAAAACTTTGCTTGTTTAGTAAACAATTTTTGCAAGTGTGTTGTGTGTTGAATAGCAAAAGGCGGTGCAGTAGGTAGGTATGGGCAAGAGCACACAGCAGCGTTTCACGTTTACAGGAAGAAGACTTCAGTCCATTTCACACGAGGGCGCATGAGCGGGGCGGGTGCATTCTAGGTGTGTTTTGATTTCGAAATTTTACTGAATTTTTATTTTTGATGCGCTACCAAAAATTTAGATTTGATTTTTGATGCGCTACCAAAAAATGATTTTTGATGCAGACTTTTAAATTTATATTTTTGATTTCTGCAAAATACTGCCAAGTAAACACAAGCGTTTCAGGCTGACCACCCATACGCTAGTCACATACCGTAAAGCTTTGATAGTCTGAGCTCTGAGGGTTGGCTAGGTACCCAGACTATATCGTATACTTGAAGTATTTTATAGTTTAGTTGGATGAAGGTATCGACCTATAGGAGTGGACATAAAAGTGCTTACGCCTTACAGGTGAAAAAATATGCTTTAAGAATAACACATTTGCCGTCATGAAAACCGTAAACACACAGCACAAGCAGCTCAGGGCATTCATTGCGACTAGACATTTGTAAGAACACAATGTAACAAGCAGGCCCCAAAAGGGGGCAAGGTTCCTTTGCTGAGTGAAATTTCTGCTTATTTTATCCATCAGCTTCGCTTTTACTTGTGTGTATTTCCATGCATAGAATGCACTAATACCTGTGTACATTTGATTTTCACATTCAGAGCGTTTGTGTTGAAATTACCTATACATTTAACAATTTTCTCGAAAAATCATGCCATTGTGAAGTAAGTTAGGCCTCTTAGAGTTCTTAAAGGGATTTACGACAGCTCACCATCGGCCCAGTAGCTCAACGGTAGAGCGCTGGTCTGCAGATCCAGAGATGGGTGGTTCGAATCCCCCCTGGTTCATTCTGATGATGATGCTGTCGTTCTTTCGGTAAGAATCCCCCCTCCCTTTCTTCACATGGCAAGGCCGCCACGACGAACCTTGGAATCTTCTGGTCGCAGAACTGAGTCAGGTAGCGTTAGGTATGGGTTGTTGGGGGGACATACCCCCTTGAGTGGCATGGGCAGAGTGGTGGTGAGAGTATATGGAGGAATTATCGCCGAGGTAGCTTTGCAGTGGAGCCACTCCTTGTCCCGGCTAGGAGTGAGAGCTTATCAGTCCCCGGCAGTGTTCGCAAAAGAAGATGAGGCCAGAAAAAAGGACCTCGCGGCACTTGCCTTATAGAGAAGAGAAGAAAGAAGAAAAAGGTAATATAATCGGGACGGCTCCCGGCGCTCCTCCACCCCGGGTGCCCATGCCCCATAGTAGTAGTGCACACAGCACAGGGAAACTTCGGGTCGAAGTTTACTAGAATGGGAGGGATGTGAAGTAAGTTAGGCCCCTTAGAGTTCTTAAAGGGATTTACGACAGCTCACCATCGGCCCAGTAGCTCAACGGTAGAGCGCTGGTCTGCAGATCCAGAGATGGGTGGTTCGAATCCCCCCTGGGTCATTCTGATGATGATGCTGTCGTTCTTTCGGTAAGAATCCCCCCTCCCTTTCTTCACACCATAATTGCTGGAACTGCTCGTGATTACAGCACGCAGTCGCATATTTGACAAAGAAAACTCCTGTCAAAACAGTTTATGCTGACAAAAGCTAAATTTTTGCAAAAAAGCATACGGGGTTCGAACCCTCGAAGTAGGATAACAACAACTTTTGGACTCTTTTGGACGCTTTTGACCACTCGAATACGCTACTTCGATGTCTATCGTTGTTTGGTTATGACTATGTAGAAAAAAGTATGAAAATAGACATCGTCTGGACAATGACGTGATTAGCATGTGTCTGAAAAATTAAAAATACTAGTTTTTAAATTACAGAATTTTAGCAAAATAACAACTCAATACGTACGTAGGCAAAAGTGTTATTAAGCATTATGTCATTAGAAATTTCAAGATACACCCACGCATTCACGCCCCACATTTCAAGATACTGAGAAAGGCCTTTCGCCCCCCCTTAGTTCAGTACCGTACCACGTCTTTAACTGAGGGGGGGTCCGGCCCCTCAGTGCAGCAAATCAGCGAAAGGCCTTGTCAGTGTATTGAACTGAAACGGGGGTTATGCCCACCCCTCAGTGCGCGGTCTTGAACTGGGGAGTACCCCCCCCCCTCAAAACCGAACATAACTGGGCTGTTTTGCGCTCCTAGACGCAAGACCCAAGGCATAATATTTAAGCTTCCTAAAGTAAAATATCAACTTCAAAACGACAGTTCAGTTCTTGTGCCTGAAGTGAAGAAGCGCAGACAGAAGCGCTCGTCGGAATCGGTTAACTAGTTTGAGTTTTTCACATACTACCAAGAGTACATAATAGGAAGAGTACGACACTCTCCTTATTATACATTGGCTTGAAGTGCTCATGCGCGGAGTGTGTTTTACTCTTCCGCCTCCATGAAATCGTGTCCGTCACCTATAATTTACCATCTGTTAATATACTTACTTTGCAATTTCCGCCGTTATGGTTGAAGTCCTTAATTTGGATTTGAAATAGATGGAAGTTAATCTGAATTCAATACTCACACTACATATGCGGCATTTGACCGCATAAACAGGTTACGTTAAAGTAAGGTTCCGGTGCTAATTAAGTTAAAGTTAAAGTAAGCCCAAAATCAATGACATTTATATAACTTTAATGTTGAAGTTAAAGTAAGGGTGTTTTAATTTAAGTAAGGGTCGATTCATACTTCAATAGGGCATACGGACAAACGGACATAGGGCACACGGACAAAGCAATTTTTGTCCGTTTTTTTAATTCATACTTTTTAGGGCAAACGGACATTGGGACGTACGGACATACGGATGTACGGGCATACGGACAAGGTGCGATTCATACTTTTGAGCCGTATGTCCGTTTGTCCGTATGCCCTATAAATTCGGCCAGAGTTGAACTGAATTTAACTTTGCCGGACATACGGACAAAGTGAAATTGTACCGTTTTATACGGATGAACGGACATACGGCTGAAGGGCAAACGGGCGTACGGCTGAACGGACGAAAGTATGAATCAAACGGCCGTTCTGCCGTTCATTTTGTCCGGATGTCCGTTTGTCCGTTTGCCCGTATGTCCGAATGTCCGTGTAGAAGTATGAATCGAGCCTAATGTTACATTTAAAGTAAGACCTCTAACTTTTTGCGCGGCCGCCTCAGCGGCCGTGCATACTAATTTCAGTCAATGCACTGAAACTGAAAACGCATGTGAATCATGCTCAGTTTCAGTGCATTGAACTGCACTGCTGATACTAACCAGCTGCAGCATGTCTGCATGCGTGTGTGTGCGCGTATGTGCCTGTGTGCTGTCAGATTAGCAACATACAGCCGAACTGTATGTTGTTACTGTGAAAGCCGAACTGTGTCTTGAATCGAAGTGAAATAAACTTGCCAATTTGAAATTAGGTATGTTCTGTGTAGTGTAGTATTTAATAGAGCTGTCAAAATACCATAGCGAGCTTTCATTCTAAACAATCTAGAGGTACCTATGCAATACAGTCACGAATAATGTAGACGGCAGACGCTGTGATCAACGTTTTAGCCAGACTGGCAAGAGGTAGATAAGAATACAGCATACATACCTACTGACAAACCTAAAAGTATGGGTAGAATTTAGTTTTATGAGCCATCTGAGCGGATGGATGGTGGGGGTGACGGACCTGTCTGCCCCCCCCCCCACAAACAAAAATCCCCCTCTGCATCCATGTATGCTGACGAACCAACAAATAGACTACGTATATAGCAGCAGGCTTTGTTATTTCAGAAATGAAATATATTTCATTACATCACGAGTAATGTCTCTAACACGTAGGTCTTCGTTTGCCGCATTGCTTCTGGCGAGCTATTTTGTTAGTGCATTTAATATGCAAATTAGGCCGGCCATGCATGCTATATAGTGCGCATGCAATGGCCGCCTATTCACTTTGAGTTTCATTGGCAGAGGTAGCTGCGGTTTGGCAGGTGGCAGGGGACCGGCGGTGGGTGTTAGAGACATACATGATGTAATAAAAAATATTTTCATTTCTGAAATAACAAATTCACTACATCACTCCTAATGTCTCTAACACATTAGGTCGATTTTTCCACCGCAGCAACCTCGCAGAATACTGGGTAAGAGCCACTGCACACCAAGATTCACCCGTTTAATATCAATAGAAACATTAAAAGATTAACAACAAAAAAAACAATTGACGACACAGTTGGTTTCGCAAGAAAAAACCCAGATATTGTCCAAATGTGACCGGTCAAGATCGGGTGAAGCGGTAGCATTAATCGATCAGAATTCGAGACTAGGAGCTGGGGAGGTCTGTTGCGTGGATTCAAGCAGCACTGACTGGAACGTTTGCTGCGGCTCCGGCATGTAGCAGTGTCTATAAAACACCAGATCGCCTTTGACCATTGTGCAGATCGCAAAATGTTTTGAATGGACCCATTCCGAACGCATAGCTTGATGCAGTAGCTCTGACTGAGTGTGATGTGGCTTTATCACTGCCTATAGACCCAATTGTGCCAAGGTGTCGCAGACCCATTTAGCTACCGTGGCCTGTGACGCTGGTCTGTATGGTGTTCGATTACACAGCCACAACCATACTGTTGGCTCTACAATTTTTGTAATATTGATATATTGCAAAATACGTATACAGATTCAATAGCAGGGTCACTTTCAAACTTAAAAATAGTCGATACGTCCTTTCGTGCCAGTTCTGAGCCTTTTTGGAGGCAAGAATGTACGAAGAATTTGTTGGGAAAGATTTGCATAAACTGCCCAACCGCCAGTGAATGTAGCGATTGGCTACGACCATCAATGCCAGCATTGTTAGGCATGCAGACTTTTTGCAAGTTCCAGAATTGTTAAGATCAATATAGGGTACTGACGCCGAAATAGCCTTGGAGTAGATTGTTCACTGCCCATGTAGGGTAAAGCTTGGTCTTTGGAGGTCGTTTGTTAAAGCAAGCTTTTGTAAGGATTTTATCAACTTGTGCTGTCCTAGTGGTACCGAATCGAAGTGTGGTAAATGATATGATAGGGCTGAGATATTGACCAGGAGCGTATTGTATTGTTTTCCCTCCTTATATCGTTCAAAGAGAAAATCTAGCACGCACCTCAAAGGTGGATTGTAGGGATCGACGCTAGTTTCTGTGGCCCATGACTTCATAGATGCCAAACCCCGTTCGTATCTGGATCAGTTGAACTGCGGTGTTCATTTTGCAAGAAGTCAATAATCGGCGACGAAATTCCGTAACGCGCCAATTTTTGGCCGGATACCAGGATACGTGGCGCCCAGTTTCTAGGTTTTGGCTATGCTGTTCTTGAGTTCGTCGCCTGGAACAAAAACGTGATCGATAAGAGACATAATTATAACTTTCCCAGTTATTAATTGAATTGTTGCCGGAAACCAGTTCTGTGACGGCCAGATTGGAAAAACCAATAGTAATTTTGGTTGTTTTTGTTGCTGAAGCTTTTTCAGCACATGCGGTAGCATGCTTATTGGAGAGAAGGCATACGGTAAAAGGAATTCATTCCAATCTAACTGTAATGCATTTGTGCCTATTGCAAGCTTATCAAAGTTCCATGAGCAAAAAGCTGGGACTACTGCGTCTTGGCGACTAGCAAAAAGATCAATATCTGGTTTTCCAAATTCCGTAAATATAGTTTTCAGTGCAGTTTTTGAAAGTCTCCAGCTGATAGATGAGGACCTTTGACGTGAAAGCATGTCTGCGTCGAAATTTGTTTTTGAGGGCAGATAATTGAAAACTGGTGAAATTTGTAGACTATGCAGTTCCGCCCAAATGTCGATCGCAATGTCATTCAGTACTAAGCTTTTGGTGCCTCCCCACTTTTTTAGATAAGCCACAGCGGTATGCATTAACTCAAATGCCACTGTTTTTTTATGTAAGCAGTGTCTTAGATGACGGTCCTGTAAGGCGTGCTTTAAGGCCAATAGTTCTTTAGCATTGATGTGTTGGTGGAATTCACCAATGTTCCAGTTACCTACTGCTGACCAGGAACCGCAGCTAGCCCCCCACCCACAGTCGGATGCGTCTGTGTGGACTATATTAGTGGGAACTGGCGGTAATATACCTGTTTGCAGTGGTTGTTGCAATCGGCGTATCCACGATTCCAGTTCTTGTCGCACCACTACCGGTAGTCTCGTTTTCCGGTCGTAATGCCGCTTCATCCGACGCTGAGCTGGCAGCATTTGGTTGCAAAATCTTTGGGTTTTCTTGAAATATAAAGGAATATCTGGATATGCCATTGCAAAGCTGGACAATGTGCTAATAAAGCTGCAAAGGTTACGAATGGTCACGTTTTCAGCCTTCAAAATTGCCATAAGCATAGCTAACGCCTTCAAACGTTTTTGCTCGGGGACCGTAACTGTCATGTTTTGAGAATTCCAGACAAACCCGAGGTAGTTAGTAACTTTTTTTGGTGTTAGGTCGCTCTTACCTAGGTTGATTGTGAACCCTAGGTAAGTCAGCAGAAGTATGGCTACAACTGTGTGCTCATAGCATTCGTCTATGCTGCGACCTGTGATTAAAATATCATCAATATACACCACTACCGTGATGCCCCACGACCTTAATAATGCTATAGGTACTTTCATGGCTTTCGTGAATATTCTAGGGCTAGATGATAAGCCAAAGGGCAGCGCGCAGAAGCAGTAGTAGCTATTTCCCAAAGTGAAACTTAGGTAAGGCTGGTGCCGTTGGTTTATGGGTATGTGAAAATATGCGTCTTTTAGATCAATACTGGTCATAAAGCAGTCGGCTTCTAGTACCGTTTTGACAGATTGTTGTGTCTCCATTTTAAATTTTCTGTATTGCACAAATTTGTTTAATTTTTTTAAATTTATGACAGGTCTTAGGTCCCCTGTCTTTTTGGGTACCAGGAAAATGCTCGACACAAAAAGGGCATTTTCACGTGATATTTTTCGGATGGCACCTTTTGCTAGAAGAGTCTCAACCTCTTTAGTGAGGAGTTTGTTTTCATCTGTTGTAAACTGCTGGGGGTTTTGTAACTCTTGCTAGTTTGGTGGGTGGGCTGTTTGATAAATTCGAGACAATAGCCTGACACGATATTTCTAATTAATCTGCTACTGTTGAGCGCTGCCCATCTATGGCTAAAATGCTTCAGCCGGCCAGAGGGGGCGAAATTTTCGACTCTACATATGTGGTCTGGGCGACTTGCACCGGTTATTGTCGAGAAGATAGGGATCTGCGTAACCTTTCAAGTTTTGCAGTGGGATACAAGGTGAACGGACCTTGCGTGTATCGCCCTGGGGCATTTAGGGGTTTTTTTCTTTGGATTGTTTGGCAAGGGCTCCGGGCCTGGCGGTAGTTCCGTTCTGTCGTCCCGGTGTCGTGTTTTCTCCGTGGGTTTCCGCCCCGTTGCCACGGCTCGGTTCCGCCTGTGGGTTGCTGAACAGTTTGACCGGATGGGCCTGGTGCCGATCTCTGAAGATAAGAAGAGCAGTTTTAACTCTCTGATGACGGCAAAAGAACGACCAGGTGAAGAAAGTTGAAACCTTCTTAACTTCTTGACCGGTGGTCGATTCTGCAAATTTATAATTGTAAAACCCAAGACATCTAGTAAAACGAACCCGGTCATTTGCACTTTCTGGATGCGTTGGTCTGGCTTTATCCTCTGCGTGTTGGGCCTTCTCGCAAGTTCTGACCGTTTCCTTGAACTCCGAGCCCATGAGGTATGGAACGCTGCGGGCATCAAAGAGCTCATTTAGGTCAGGCCGGATGGTATACGGATGGCCCCCAGAGCATTGAACGCCCTCATAAAGAGCCGATTGGATTAACAGGCCCCAGTATAGCCATAGGCTGATCCAGTAGTGTACTAGGGCTCCTGTTGGGAATTTCACTTTGGGAGTAGGTCTGTCGGCACCGGTTGGTTTGCAGCCTTGAGTTCCCACACCTTCGTAGCTTTTTCTGCTACCTTGCCAAAAATTGCTGCAATTGGGGATAGTGGCCTGACCAACCATTTGCTGCCACCTTTTCAGTCTGTTCTTCGGTTCGAAACGGACGTCCGACTCGGCCAGTAAGCGCTGATGTTCAGAGCTAAGCCCTGGGGCGGAGAACCGCGGTGCTTGATCTTCAGGAAGCACGCCGGCGGCTCGGCAGTACCGGATCTGCCCGATTAATTGGGTGCTCTCTGGCCGCATCCCTGGGTCCAGCCGGAATCCGGCACCGACATTGGCACCCACCCTTCAATTGGGCATACGGCTTCCAGTGGGGACACCATTTGGATATCCTCAATTCGGGGCAGATCTGGGATGGAATCAAAACTTCCCAGGGGCTGGGGACCAGGCCGGCGGGCCTTCTCGGACGAGGGACGCCTCCTCCGCTTCAGACGAGCCTTGTCTTTCTTGACTGCTCTCGGGCGGGGAGGGCCTCGGCAGAGCGGCGAGCGCAACCGGAGATCGACCGCGGGAGCGCGCCGCCGACTGCTCTGGAGCTAGTACTGGGTTCGGACTGCTAACTCTCCTGGTCCCGCTCTTGTTCTAAATACAGAAAAGATACCGTAATGACCTGTATCTCCTCCCAAATCCCACACAATGACACATGCCTGCGCACGGATCGTATCTGCATAAGTCGCTCTTTTTCAAGGCACAGATGAAAACTCGAACCGAGCGCATGATGGAGCAGAATAACAAGGGGGAGGGGGACAACAGCAACAACGAAAGCGACGGGCGCAATAGAGCGGAACCGACTGTTCAAGAAGGATTCATAATTCACAAAAGAAAGAGAACCAGGACATCAAGCCTCATTGAATATATAGCACTCCACCACAGCCAAAAGTTGTGATGGCCCGAACTCTCATTTTTATGTCCTTTGTTTGAGCATGCAGAAATCGGCAGTTGGCGACACCATGACGACGAGCTTCTCAGTAACATAATATATACATATAATATACTGTATATTTTCGTGCTTCATACATTTTTGAGATGGAACAAACAAAAGCTCTGTTATGCACAGAAATTAGAACACTATTATACTTTTACTATTTCTCCTAATTCTGGAAATTTAAGTTGATAACACAGTTTACGCTCACAAGGCACTGTCACAAAGACGATTCACTACATTACTCCTAATGTCTCTAACACATTAGGTCTTCGGTTCGCCGCATTGCTTCGGCGAGCTATTTTGCATACGCATTCAATATGCAAATGAGGCCGGCCATGCATGCGAGAGAGTGCACATGCAATGGCCGCCTATTCACTTTTCGTTTGCTCGCATGTGCTGAAAAGTCTTTCTAGCGTCGCTCTCAGTACGCATGCACGTACCGATCACGTCGTTCTCAGACGCATGTACGTACTGAAAAGTCTTTTCAAGTCGGTTTCAGACTCATATTGATCGATCAACCAGTCGCTTTTAGACTAGTCCTGATTGATCAACCCCATCCCCCTGTATTCTGACTTCACATACATGCGCTACGGTTCGAGTTTTGCATATATTATGACACTCTGAAAAAAGAGTCGAACTTATGCAAGATATCGATCACGTGACGCAGGCATGTGACATTGTGTCGAAAAAGTCGAGAAATAACAGGTCATTAACGGTATCTTTTACTGTAATTTAGAAACAATGAGTCGGGAACACAGGAGAGTTAGCAGATCCGAATCATCCAGTGACTCAGACTCATCGGAGCAGTCGGACGGCAGCGCTTCACGCGGTCAGAATCTCCGGTAGCGCTCATTCAGCACGCTCTGCCGACCCCTCACCCGCCCGAGAGCAGTCAAAGAAAGACAAGGACTCGTCTGAAGCGGAGGAGGCAGTCCACTCGTCCGAAGAAGGCCCGACCGGCCCTAATGCGCCCGACCCACTGGGAAGTTTTGAAATTCCCAAATACCCAGATCTGCCCGATTCGAGGATATCCAAATGGTGTCCCCACTGGAAGCCGTATGCCCCAATATGAAGAAAGGGTCAATGCCCAATCTGTCAGTGCCGGATTTAGGCCTGAAACGCAGGGATGCGGCCAGAGAGCACCCAATTAATCGGGCAGATCCGGAACTGCAAGCCAGCGTGCTTCCTGAAGATCAAGCACCGCGGTTCTCCGCCCCAGGGCTTAGCTCTGGACATCAGCGCCTACTGGCCGAGTCGGACGTCCGTTTGGACACGGAGAACAGACTGAAAAGGTGGCAGCAAATGGTTGGTCAGGCCACTACCCAATTGCAGCAATTTTTGGCAAGGTAGCAGAAAAAGCTACGAAGGTGTGGGAACTCAAGGCTGCAAACCAACCCGTGCCGACAGACCTCTCCGAAATAAAACTCCCAACAGGAGCCCTAGTACAACTATGGATCAGCCTAACGGCTATACTAGGGGGCCTATTTAATGCAATAGGCTATCTGAGGGCGTTCAATGCTCTGGGGGCCATCCATCATACCATCCGGCCTGACCTAAATGAGCTCTTTGATGCCCGCAGCGTTCCATACCTCATGGGCTCGGAGTTCAAGGAAACGGTCAAAACCGAGAAGGCCCGACGGCAAAAAGATAAAGCCAGAACCAACGCATCCAGAAAGTGCAAATATGACCAGGTACGTTTTACTAGATGTCTTGGGTTTTACAATTATAAATTTGCAAATCGACCACCGATCAAAATTAAGAAGGTTTCAACTTCTTCACCTGGTCGTTACTTTTGCCGTCATAAGAGAGTTAAAACTGCTCGTTATTATTTCAGAGATCGGCGCCAGGCCCATCCGGTCGAACTGTTCAGCAACCCACAGGCGGAACCGAGCCGTGGCAACGGGGCGGAAACCCACGGAGAAAACACGACACCGGGAACAAACGGAACTACCGCCAGGCCCGGAGACCTCCAAACAATCCAAAGAAAAACCCCTAAATGCCAGGGCGATACACGCAAGGTTCGTTCACCTTGTATCCCACTGCAAAACTTGAAAGGTTACGCAGATCCCTATCTGCTGACAATAACCGGTGCAAGTAGCCAAGACCATATATGTAGAGTTGGAAATTTTCCCCCTCTGGCCGGCTGAAGCATTTTAGCCATAGATGGGCAGCGCTCAACAGTAGCAGATTAATTAGAAATATCGTGTCAGGCTATTGTATCGAATTTATCAAACAGCCCACCCACCAAACTAGCAAGAGTTACAAAACACAGCAGTTTACAACAGATGAAAACAAACTCCTCACTAAAGAGGTTGAGACTCTTCTAGCAAAAGGTGCCATCCGAAAATATCACGTGAAATGCCCTTTTTGTGTCGAGCATTTTCCTGGTACCCAAAAAGATAGGGGACCTAAGACCTGTCATAAATTTAAAAAAATTAAACAAATTTGTGCAATACAGAAAATTTAAAAAAAATGGAGACACAACAATCTGTCAAAACGGAACTAGAAGCCGACTGCTTTATGACCAGTATTGATCTAAAAGACGCATATTTTCACATACCCATAAACCAACGGCACCAGCCTTACCTAAGTTTCACTTTGGGAAATAGCTACTACTGCTTCTGCGCGCTGCCCTTTGGCTTATCATCTAGCCCTAGAATATTCACGAAAGCCATGAAAGTACCTATAGCATTATTAAGGTCGTGGGGCATCACGGTAGTGGTGTATATTGATGATATTTTAATCACAGGTCGCAGCATAGACGAATGCTATGAGCACACAGTTGTAGCCATACTTCTGCTGACTTACCTAGGGTTCACAATCAACCTAGGTAAGAGCGACCTAACACCAAAAAAAGTTACTAACTACCTCGGGTTTGTCTGGAATTCTCAAAACATGACAGTTACGGTCCCCGAGCAAAAACGTTTGAAGGCGTTAGCTATGCTTATGGCAATTTTGAAGGCTGAAAACGTGACCATTCGTAACCTTTGCAGCTTTATTAGCACATTGTCCAGCTTTGCAATGGCATATCCAGATATTCCTTTATATTTCAGGAAAACCCAAAGATTTTGCAACCAAATGCTGCCAGCTCAGCGTCGGATGAAGCGGCATTACGACCGGAAAACGAGACTACCGGTAGTGGTGCGACAAGAACTGGAATCGTGGATACGCCGATTGCAACAACCACTGCAAACAGGTATATTACCGCCAGTTCCCACTAATATAGTCCACACAGACGCATCCGACTGTGGGTGGGGGGCTAGCTGCGGTTCCTGGTCAGCAGTAGGTAACTGGAACATTGGTGAATTCCACCAACACATCAATGCTAAAGAACTATTGGCCTTAAAGCACGCCTTACAGGACCGTCATCTAAGACACTGCTTACATAAAAAAACAGTGGCATTTGAGTTAGATTACAATACCGCTGTGGCTTATCTAAAAAAGTGGGGAGGCACCAAAAGCTTAGTACTGAATGACATTGCGATCGACATTTGGGCGGAACTGCATAGTCTACAAATTTCACCAGTTTTCAATTATCTGCCCTCAAAAACAAATTTCGACGCAGACATGCTTTCACGTCAAAGGTCCTCATCTATCAGCTGGAGACTTTCAAAAACTGCACTGAAAACTATATTTACGGAATTTGGAAAACCAGATATTGATCTTTTTGCTAGTCGCCAAGACGCAGTAGTCCCAGCTTTTTGCTCATGGAACTTTGATAAGCTTGCAATAGGCACAAATGCATTACAGTTAGATTGGAATGAATTCCTTTTACCGTATGCCTTCTCTCCAATAAGCATGCTACCGCATGTGCTGAAAAAGCTTCAGCAACAAAAACAACCAAAATTACTATTGGTTTTTCCAATCTGGCCGTCACAGAACTGGTTTCCGGCAACAATTCAATTAATAACTGGGAAAGTTATAATTATGTCTCTTATCGATCACGTTTTTGTTCCAGGCGACGAACTCAAGAACAGCATAGCCAAAACCTAGAAACTGGGCGCCACGTATCCTGGTATCCGGCGAAAATTGGCGCGTTACGGAATTTCGTCGCCGATTATTGACTTCTTGCAAAATGAACACCGCAGTTCAACTCGATCCAGATACAACGGGGTTTGGCATCTATGGTACTCATGGGCCACAGAAACTAGCGTCGATCCCTACAATCCACCTTTGAGGTGCGTGCTAGATTTTCTCTTTGAACGATATAAGGAGGGAAAACAATACAATACGCTCCTGGTCAATATCTCAGCCCTATCATATCATTTACCACACTTCGATTCGGTACCACTAGGACAGCACAAGTTGATAAAATCCTTCACAAAAGCTTGCTTTAACAAACGACCTCCAAAGACCAAACTTTACCCTACATGGGCAGTGAACAATCTACTCAGGCTATTTCGGCGTCAGTACCCTATATCTGACTTAACAATTCTGGAACTTGCAAAAAAGTCTGCATGCCTAACAATGCTGGCATTGGCTGGCCGTAGCCAATCGCTACATTCACTGGCGGTTGGGCAGTTTATGCAAATCTTTCCCAACAAATTCTTTGTACATTCTTGCCTCCAAAAAGGCTCTAGACCTGGGCACGTAAAGGACGTATCGACTATTTTTAAGTTTGAAAGTGACCCTGCTATCGACCCCTATACGCATATTTTGCAATATATCAATATTACAAAAAATCGTAGAGCCAACAGCACGGCTTTGTGGCTGTGTAATCGAACACCATACAGACCAGCGTCACAGGCCACGGTAGCTAAATGGGTCTGCGACACCTTGGCACAATTGGGGTCTAATAGCAGTGATAAAGCCACATCACACTCAGTCAGAGCTACTGCATCTAGCTATGCGTTTCGGAATGGGGTTTCTATTCAAAACATTTTGCGATCTGCACAATGGTCAAATGAATCTGTGTTTTACAGACACTGCTACATGCCGGAGCCGCAGCAAACGTTCCAGTCAGTGCTGCTTGAATCCACGCAACAGACCTCCCCAGCTCCTAGTCTCGAATTCTGATCGATTAATGCTACCGCTTCACCCGATCTTGACCGGTCACATTTGGACAATATCTGGGTTTTTTCTTGCGAAACCAACTGTGTCGTCAATTGTTTTTTTTGTTGTTAATCTTTTAATGTTTCTATTGATATTAAACGGGTGAATCTTGGTGTGCAGTGGCTCTTACCCAGTATTCTGCGAGGTTGCTGCGGTGGTAGAAATCGACCTAATGTGTTAGAGACATTAGGAGTGATGTAGTGAATTTGTTATTTCAGAAATGAAATATTTTTCATTACATCACGAGTAATGTCTCTAACACCCACCGCCGGTCCCCTGCCACCTGCCAAACCGCAGCTACCTCTGCCAATGGGAAACTCAAGTGAATAGGCGGCCATTGCATGCGCACTATATAGCATGCATGGCCGGCCTAATTTGCATATTAAATGCGTATGCAAAATAGCTCGCCAGAAGCAATGCGGCAAACGAAGACCTAATGTGTTAGAGACATTACTCGTGATGTAATGAAATATATTTCATTTCTGAAATAACAAAGCCTGCTGCTATATACGTAGTCTATTTGTTGGTTCGTCAGCATACATGGATGCAGAGGGGGATTTTTGTTTGTGGGGGGGGCAGACAGGTCCGTCACCCCCACCATCCATCCGCTCAGATGGCTCATAAAACTAAATTCTACCCATACTTTTAGGTTTGTCAGTAGGTATGTATGCTGTGTTCTTATCTACCTCTTGCCAGTCTGGCTAAAACGTTGATCACAGCGTCTGCCGTCTACATTATTCGTGACTGTATTGCATAGGTACCTCTAGATTGTTTAGAATGAAAGCTCGCTATGGTATTTTGACAGCTCTATTAAATACTACACTACACAGAACATACCTAATTTCAAATTGGCAAGTTTATTTCACTTCGATTCAAGACACAGTTCGGCTTTCACAGTAACAACATACAGTTCGGCTGTATGTTGCTAATCTGACAGCACACACGCACATACGCGCACACACACGCATGCAGACATGCTGCAGCTGGTTAGTATCAGCAGTGCAGTTCAATGCACTGAAACTGAGCATGATTTACATGCGTTTTCAGTTTCAGTGCATTGACTGAAATTAGTATGCTCGGCCGCTGAGGCGGCCGCGCAAAAAGTTAGAGGTCTTACTTTAAATGTAACATTAGGCTCGATTCATACTTCTACACGGACATTCGGACATACGGGCAGACGGACATCCGGACAAAATGAACGGCAGAACGGCCGTTTGATTCATACTTTCGTCCGTTCAGCCGTACGCCCGTTTGCCCTTCAGCCGTATGTCCGTTCATCCGTATAAAACGGTACAATTTCACTTTGTCCGTATGTCCGGCAAAGTTAAATTCCGTTCAACTCTGGCCGAAATTATAGGGCATACGGACAAACGGACATACGGCTCAAAAGTATGAATCGCACCTTGTCCGTATGCCCGTACATCCGTATGTCCGTACGTCCCAATGTCCGTTTGCCCTAAAAAGTATGAATTAAAAAAACGGACAAAAATTGCTTTGTCCGTGTGCCCTATGTCCGTTTGTCCGTATGCCCTATTGAAGTATGAATCGACCCTTACTTAAATTAAAACACCCTTACTTTAACTTCAACATTAAAGTTATATAAATGTCATTGATTTTGGGCTTACTTTAACTTTAACTTAATTAGCACCGGAACCTTACTTTAACGTAACCTGTTTATGCGGTCAAATGCCGCATATGTAGTGTGAGTATTGAGTTCAGATTAACTTCCATCTATTTCAAATCCAAATTAAGGACTTCAACCGTAACGGCGGAAATTGCAAAGTAAGTATATTAACAGATGGTAAATTATAGGTGACGGACACGATTTCATGGAGGCGGAAGTGTAAAACACACTCCGCGCATGAGCACTTCAAGCCAATGTATAATAAGGAGAGTGTCGTAATCTTCCTATTATGTACTCTTGGTAGTATGTGAAAAACTCAAACTAGTAACCGATTCCGACGAGCGCTTCTGTCTGCGCTTCTTCACTTCAGGCACAAGAACAGAACTGTCTTTTTGAAGTTGATATATTACATTAGGAAGCTTATATTATGCCTTGGGTCTTGCGTTAGGAAGCGAAAACAGCCCAGTTATGTTCGGTTTTGAGGGGGGGGGTACTCCCCAGTTCAAGACCGCGCACTGAGGGGTGGGCATAACCCCCGTTTCAGTTCAATACACTGACAAGGCCTTTCGCTGATTTGCTGCACTGAGGGGCCGGACCCCCCCCCCCCCTCAGTTACAGACGTGGTACTGAACTAAGGGGGGGCGAAAGGCCTTTCTCAGTATCTTGAAATGTGGGGCGTGAATGCGTGGGTGTATCTTGAAATTTCTAATGACATAATGCTTAATAACACTTTTGCCTACGTATTGAGTTGTTATTTTGCTAAAATTCTGTAATTTTTGAAAAAACTGGTATTTTTATAATTTTTCAGACACATGCTAATCACGTCATTGTCCGAGACGATGTCTATCTTCATACTTTTTTCTACATAGTCATAACCAAACAACGATAGACATCGAAGTAGCGTATTCGTGTGGTCAAAAGCGTCCAAAAGAGTCTAAAAGTTGTTGTTATCCTCCTACTTCGAGGGTTTGGAACCCCGTATGCTTTTTTGCAAAAATTTAGCTTTTGTGAGCATAAATTTCCTTGTTTTGACAGGAGTTTTCTTTGTCAAATATGCGACTGCGTGCTGTAATCACGAGCAGTTCCAGCAATTATGGTGTGAAGAAAGGGAGGGGGGATCTTTACCGAAAGGTAACGACAGCATCATCATGAGGAAATAAGGACCCAGGGGGGATTGGAACCAGCCCATCTCTGGATCTTCCAGACCAGCGCTCTACCTTCTGAGCTACTGGGCCGATGGTGAGCTGTTTGACAATCCCTTTAAGAACTCTAAGGGGCCTAACTTACTTCACATCCCTCCCTTCTAGTAAACTTCGACCCGAAGTTTCCCTGTGCTGTGTGCACTACTACTATGGGGCATGGGCACCCGGGGTGGAGGAGCGCCGGGAGCCGTCCCATCACATGACCTTTTTCTTCTTTCTTCTCTTCTCTATAAGGCAAGTGCCGCGAGGTC
>JASANF010003370.1:0-78976 GCA_030248245.1 Trissonchulus sp. WLG1_4 | reverse complement strand
AGCCAGAACTGATGCACCCCCTCCAGCATCCTGAAATCATTTTTTTGTGATTTAGTCAATGTATAACTTTGGGGTCGAAAATTTTTTCGAGTTTTTTCATAAAATCTCACTTGGTTTATTCGGGCTCCTGAACACAACTCTGGGGTTTGTTTTTTTGCCTAGAACCCCTGGACCCTCCTATATGGCCCCCTCAAGGGTACCCGCCCTAGACCTGAGAGTCAACAAATTTTCGAAATTGGAATTTGATGCCGCTAGGGGTAATTTGGGCCCCTGAACACGAATCCGAGGTCATTTTTTGTCTAGGACCCCTCTGCACCCCCTACGGCCCCCCGGGGACCCCCCTAGGGGGTTGTAAGGGGTTAAATTGTTGGCAGGGTTTTTTTTTTCAAAACGGCCAATGCTCAATTTGTGCTCATTTTTAAATTTCGATGCTCATTTTTAAGTTCGAATGCTCAAAAAATTTTAACGTTTTTTTGCACTGTTGCATTGCTAAAATGACAGGTATGTAACCGTTACAAGTCGAAGTATATATTTAGTAAAGACAACACAATGTAGAACTGAGGAATTCTGTGGGGCGAGTGCTCAGTCTCAGTGGCGTACCCAGAAAAAAATTTCGGAGGGGAATGACTTTTCGATTTTTGGCATTGGATCAAATTGCCCTTTTTGGCAATTTTAACACTTATAAAACGCTTTACAAACGCAAGATTATTAAACCACAACGCTCCAGGGGTCTGGGCCTGGGGGCGGCAGCCCCCAGAAAAAATTGACGATTTTTTAAATAATTGGACCGAATGTGGTCAACTAGAGACGTATTAGAAATTTTATCCGACAGAAATTAAAACAAAAGATGGTAACGTCCATCAGACAGTGTATTACACAAGTAAATGTAGCATAATATACTCGTGTACTGTGTATATACGTGTAGACATGCAAATGCAGCATAATGTACTCGTGTATATATACATGCATAGGCTTCGACGAAAGATAACAATAGGGAATAGGAAGCCACAGAGTTGCACGGGTTTGGGGGCGGCAGCCCCCAGAAAAAGATTAGAGAAAATTTTGATTTTTGGACCAAGTTTGGTCAATTGGAGACGTATCGGAATTTCCGGCGAGCCAAAATCGAAGAGGGGACCCTTGTTGATATTTTCTTATGAGTTGACCAAAAGGAGGGGCGGTACGCCCTTGATACGTCCTGTATCCAGGTCGTACGTAATCAGAATTTTGAGAAAAAAAATCGTACCTAGGACATTTTTTTTGAAAATATAGCAAGTTTGCAAAGGGGCGGCAGCCCCCAATAAAACGTGCCGAATTTTTAAGAAAACAGACCTTTGAAACATGCAGGAAAAAGCCATTTTTGCTTAATAATCAGCATTTTTGTGCGCAACTTCGAGCACTGTGAAAATTTTTTTGTTTCGCGGATCCAACCGGGGGATTCCGCACGTGGCTGCGCCCTTAGCCTGATATACTGACTACTGGATACATAAGCTGAGACAAAAATCTATGAAAAATAAAGTGATGGTCATGAACTTCCCTACTTGGCAACATAAATAGAGAAACAATTTTAAGATCTTATTTGGATCAATCTGGGACATCCCGAAAAAAGTTCCGACCCACCGGAAAAACTAAAGGGGCGCGACACTTGTGTAACATGACTCGGGGAAATTTTTCAGAATCTCAATTTTTTATCCTGGTGACGTCTTTGGGCAATAGCAACAATGCTCATTCGATGCTCATTTTTATTTTTCAATGCTCATTTTTATGTTCCAATGCTCAAATGAGCACAAATTTGAGCAAAAAAAAAACCGTGCCTACGGGTAATTTGGGCCCCTGCTGAACACGAATCCGAGGTCATTTTTCGTCCAGGACCCCTCTGAGTCTCCCTACGGCCCCCCAGGGTACCTCCACCCTAAAGGGGTCAAAATGTTGCAAATTTTCAAAATGAGATTTTGATGTCGATAGGGGTAAATAGAGTGAACGCGAATCTAATGTCCATGTTTGTCTAGGAACCTCCTGTAGCCTCCGACGACCCTCCCCCCAGTGGTACCCAGGGTACCCCCCGCACCCAAGGGTTACAGAGGGGTCAAATTTTCAAATCACGCTTATGATGAGCGATGAGGGATACTTTGTACCCGGAAACACGAATTTGAGCTTCATTTTTGGCTTGGACTGTCTTGGACTGCGGAATCTTTGCGGACGGCCAAATTTTTTTGCGGACGATTAAAAGTTTCTGCGGACAGTCGAAAAAACTTGTGCATTTATATGAAGAATCCTCTTTAGTCTTTATGCACCATTTCATACTCATCAACAGTGGGGGGGACCATTTGTAAAATTTCAGTTTGAAAAAATTTCAGGGGGGATAATTTTTCGGGACCCTCCCCCAACCCCTCCTTTTTGGAGTCCCCCCCATTCCCCGTTCGGACAAGTATGTGATATATATATATATATATATATATATATATATGTATATATATATATATATATACATATATATATATATATATATATATATATATATATATATATATATATATATATATATATATATATATATATATATATATATATATATATATATATATATATATATATATATATATCAGTGTGAGCGCGGATCCAGGAGGGGAGGGCGCGGGGGGCGCGCGCCCCCCCCCCCCCCCCCCCCCCCCCCCCCCCGAAATTTTTTCCGACTGAAATTTTACACAAGGGTCCCCCCTTTGGTTTTTATTGCCCGACCGAAAAAATTTCCGATACATCTCCAATTGACCTAATTTCCTCTAAAAATAAAAAAATTTCTCCAATTTTTTCACGGGGGCTGCCGCCCCCAGACCCCCGCAACTTTCTAGCTTACTGGTGCTTGGTATTATCTTTCATCAAAGCCTATGCATGTCTACCTATTAGAGTACATTATGCTGCATTTACTTGTGTAATACACTGTGTGATACACTGATGGGACGTTGCCATCTTTTCTTCTTCAAAAATCTTCAGACCCCGGCAAAATGTGGCTTAGTGATCTTGCGTTTGCCATGGGAAGTTAAGTGTTAAAATGACTAAAAAGTGCATTTTAACCCATTGCAAAAAGTCATTCCTCTTTTCTGGCTACGCAACTGACAGTGTGTTTATTTAACAGTGGTTAACAACAATTGATACTACTTCCACTTGACCGAATTCAACCTAAAATTGAAAAACTCACTTTTTTGCATTTCAATCTATCGTTTTGCTAATTGCTGCATAGTGAACGGAGCTGTTTTAAAATATTAAAATAAAACTCTCCACAGCAACAGGGGCGTAGCCAGGGGGGGATGGGGGGAATCCCCCCCCCCCTGAAACTGTTTCCGACTGAAATTTTACACAAGGGTTGCCCTTTGGTTTTTATGGTCCAACCGGAAAAAATTTTCGATACGTCTCCAATTGACCAAATTTGGCCTAAAAATAAAAAAATTCCCTAAATAGGTGTCTGGCTTCTGGGGGCTGCTGCCCCCAGGCACCCGCAACTGTGTGTTTTGATAAAACTTGCAGATTTCATAGGATATCCCGGGGTCAAAAAACGTAGAAGTGTCTGGCTTCTGGGGGCTGCCGCCCCCAGGCCCCCGCAACTGTGTGTTTTGATGAAAGATACAGATTTTCGAGTATATCCCGGGGCATACATGTAACGGGGTCAAAATTTTGGGGGGGCCTCTCCGGCCAAATTTTGGGGACCCTCCCGGCTCCCCCCCCAGATCGACCAAAAATACCCTAAGTTTTGCAAAGTTTTCTAAAAATTTCGCCAAAAAGTGCTATTTTTTCAAAATTTTGCCCGATTTGGGGGGGCCCCCCATCCCATCCCCCCCCCTCATGCATGTATGTCCCGGGGTCAAAAGCAGTAAAGGTGTCTGTCTTCTGGGGGCTGCCGCCCCCAGACCCCTTCACCAGTAAATTTGGATTGTTTTGTATTTCTAATGGCCGATGGGTGGGGGGGCGCGCGCCCCCCGAAAAAAATTCCTGGATCCGCCACTGATATATATATATATATATATATATATATATATATATATATATATATATATATATATATATATATATATATATATATATATATATATATATATATATATATATAAAATTTCAGATCGGTGAGCAAATCGTAAATTTGCTTGTTTACGTTTTATACTTGGTTATCGCCAGACGCGTACCTAGAAAAACGGACTTATTGCATTTTAACACCATAAGCGACACATATTTCAAAAACAACGCTATTTTGTTGTGATGTGAGACTGAAGCTCAAAACACCAAAAAGTACACATTTGGTGGACCAGCGATGGTCAAAAAGCTATCAAATCTGGACTTATTACAAAAAATTTTGACATTGGGCACCGTAAAATGAGTACAATAATTATCATTATTCGAGACGTTTCTGCCAATTTTTGGGGATGGGCAACAGAAGACCAAGCAAGGGAGCTAGCAGTTAGCACCCTTGTGCTAAAGTTCACAGAGAAAAAAATTCGACTGCACACTAAGCAACTAAAAGGTACACGATGCACCTATACGTATATACATTATGCATACAATGGCGTAGGCAGGATTTTGAAAGTGGGGTCGCACCTTGTCCACTTTTTTGCTGACTTTTTTACACTTACTATTGCGGGGCACTCACTATTACATGAACAAAATGTAATTAATTATGTAATTTATGTTTATTTATTTATGTATTTTTATATACTAATTATGTAATTATGTGTAAATTAGGCTTCGGATGTATAAATACACCCTATTTTACCCAAAAAACCCAGGGCTGCGCCCATGACAACTTTTTAGTTTTTATGTCGGAAAAAATTTCTGATTCGTTCCCAGTTGATCAAATTCGGCCAAAAAGTTGACAAAATCTCCACTTTTTTGCTGGGGGCTCCCGTCCCCAGGTCTCTGCGGGCTAGTGAACTTGCGCCTGTAATCAGTGGCGTAGCCAGGAAAAAATTTCGGGGGGGGGAATGACTTTTCGATTTTTTAAGTGTGTTGAAATGCACTTAATTGCTATTTTAACGCAAAAAACGACACATATTAGCATTTTTTTGGTCAAAAAACAATGTTTATTTTCGACCCCAGCAGTATCGAACGTAAATTTGCAGCTAAAAATAACAAAAATTACAAAAATGGTGGGCCGGTAAGCGATTGGAAGCTAGCAAATTGCAAAATTTTTGAAATTTTTTGACTTTATAAACTGTACATTTACTGGAAAATGTCATTTTTGTACCAATAAAACAGCTAAACCGATACATTACACAGTCTATTAAGCAAATAGATAGTGCATAATGGAACTACATACATACGCACATGCTTTCATGCAAGATAAAAGCAAGGAACACCAAGTCAAAGAGTTGCAGGGGTCTGGGGGCGGCAGCCCCCAGATAAAAATTGGGGAAATTTTTGATTTTTAGGCCAAATTTGGTCAATTGGAGACGTATCGGAAATTTTTTTCGGCCGGACCATAAAAACCAAAGGGGGGACCCTTGTGTAAAATTTCAGTCGGAAAAAATTTCGGGGGGGAATTCCCCCCATTCCCCCCCCCTTGGCTACGCCCCTGCCTGTAATGCACATTTAAGTGGTAAAATTGCTACAAAGTGCATTATAGCCCCTTACAAAAATTCATCATCAAAAAAGTCATTCCTTTCGAAATTTTTTATGAGTACGCCACTGCATTTACTTATAAAAATAATTAACAGCAATAAACTTCATATTAATACACCATAGCAGATAAAAATCATGTATATACTT
Source organism: Trissonchulus sp. WLG1_4 (assembly GCA_030248245.1). NCBI lineage: Eukaryota > Metazoa > Nematoda > Enoplea > Enoplida > Ironidae > Trissonchulus > Trissonchulus sp. WLG1_4. The sequence goes on along the minus strand of JASANF010003370.1, from coordinate 73,228 downwards.
CAGGTGGTAGATACGTTTTCGACAGTTTTTATATCGTGCTATAACTTTTGATTGACTCTATAGCTGTCTCTTTCACGTTAAAGAACTTAATTTGTGCACATTATCTAGCTTAAATTTGTAACAAGCTAGTTAGCAGACACTGTTAAAATAGTCAAATTTCGTGAATTTTTGCATTCTTCATATTTTGCTTGTAAAATTGACAGTGTAATTCCAACTCATTTCATTCTTTACACCAACATAACCAATAACAGGGTGAATGTTAATGCTAACTTTGGTGCATTTATATGATGCAGAAAAGAAGTTACGGACCTTCAGTTTTGAATTTTTTCGAATTTTGAGAAATTTACGAATTTTCGAATTCAATTTTTTCACGAAATAGGCTAAGTTAATACAAATAAAAAAATTGACACATCAGAAATCGTCTAAAAAACATGTAAAATAAACATGTAAATTAACGCATGCAAAGATTGTAACATTGAGACTTGAGATTTAGTCCACGAAAGTACATTTTTACAGATTTCTGTGAATGAAATTGATGTAACGCAAAATTTAAGCTAACAAAATTTTTTGAAATTTTAGCATAAAATAGACACACATGTGTGTCAATTTATCCCAAATTTTGAACAAAATCCTTCTAGTAGTTGTCAAGTTTTGCGGACTTTTGTGTAATGTACAAAAAGTGTTCAAAAATAAATGTTACATTAATGTGACGTAATTTCAAACAGTGAAAAGCGGAAGGATAAGTTTTGGCATCTAAATTGAAGGTTTTTGACATGCCCGTGTGTCTTTTTTATCTTTTTCCAATAAACGGCCGTTTTGACTAGCTACTACTTTGGCTTATCTAAACATAAAATTTACGAAAATTTGTCGTAACTGGCTGAAAAATATTTTCTGCAAAAACTAAAAATAATTGTTTCAAGCTATTTTAGCAAGCATTTATCTCATAATAGTTTACAGTTTCCTAAATTAATATGCGTGCGTACCATAAATTATTATTGAAAATTAATCGTAAGTTGTCAAGTGTTCTCCTGCAAAACTGTCAAAAACGTTACTACTACCTTAATATACATTGTTGTGATTAATTAGAGGGAAGAGACACTGGAAGAAAATTTTTTGAAATTTTAGTGTAAATTTGGTTATTTGGGGACTGCCGGAATTTTTTTCCGGAAATGACATAAAACCAAAGGGGAGACCACTCCACTATGTCGTCTAGGGGTCGTTTGTGTATAAAGGGTTGCTGAGAAATAGCGAGCGATGTTCACCTGCCAGGGCCGTCAATTTTTTTCAACTTACCTCAATTAATATCACGATTTCTTTTTAGGTACATATTATAGTTTTTGATGCTGAACACGAAAATGAACTTTTTTACGAAAAAGTTATATAAGTACAAAGTACATGATATACAAGTTGTCATGTCATTGGTTTTAACTAAAGCGGAAAAACGCATAGAATTATTATAAAAATGCCCCTATTGGGCATCACTGAGGTTAGAATAGGAGGTTCTAAAGCGGGAAAATGCAATCTCGCTCGTTAAAAATAAAGGACAAGTTTGCTGTGAATAGGAAAAATTCATTTTGTTAAAGTTGGTGGACAAGAGCGATCAGAATAGCCAGCCCCATGACACATTACCGCTTTCTGCACCCTATTCGCGCGGATTATAAAGTCAATATAATTAGACCTTTTTGCCTTCTTGGATTTCAAAAGGTTTGTGTACTCTTGGTAGAACGATGCAGAAATTACTTACTGTTGACAAATAACAGAAATTGCCAATAAATAATAACTAAATACCAAATAGGCGAACTTTTCAGCCCGTGCCAGGTGCGCTGCTGACATTACAGTATATATTACGTTGTGATAATTTGACCGATTAATATATGGTTTGTATTGTAGTATTGTATGCAATCAAGCTTTTATGTTAATGAGATCAAACTACAAGTGATTAATACTCGCTCTCAGGACCCGCGCTGGAGACGAAAGACTTAAATTTTTCTGCATGTCTGTTACAATCTATCTAAAGTTTTTTAACGTTTCCGGAAGCTGGCGGTTACGAATGATTCGCGCGAATGGGGTGCAGAAAGCGCTAATGTGTCATGGGGTTGGCTATTCTGATCGCTCTTGTCCACCAACTTTAACAAAATGAAATTTTCCTATTCACAGCAAACTTGTCCTTTATCTTTAACGAGCGAGATTGTATTTTTCCGCTTTAGAACCTCCTATTCTAACTTCAGTGATGCCCAATGGGGGCATTTTTATAATAATAAAACATAGAAGCCCTAATTCTTTGAATGGATGGAACGGTTCAAAATCTGGGTTAAAATACTATCCCTAAGCTACCAGATTAAATACATATCTGGTTTTATTGAAGAGGTTGTGCCCGCGGCTGTAACCTTGTCCCCCCTGTTTAGGTGCACCTCCCTTCGCAACATCCGAGACAACGACGAAAAGGACTCAGCTTTCCGCGGCCTGTGTCTCATGATCAACGTCAACCCCACCGGCGTCATCCAGGACTTCATCTATCTCTGCGACGCCATCGCGTCCTGGAACGCACCCAAGCAGGATCTGAAGGAAATGTTTGCACAAGTAGGGGCCCATTCATATTTTGCAGCCGGCAAAATATTGTGCAAATATCTTTAGCTACACTGTAGTCTTAAATGTGTAGCTAATTTCCTACTGAACAGGCTGCAGTAGGCTATATATAGTTGTGATCGCTAGATAGAACATTTAGGTTAAGACGTGATTTTGTTGAATGTCGTTGTTATTGTTAAAGTTCATGAGGTATTTGTTAAATAGCATTTTTCAAGTGTTACCCACCTCACAAAATTTCATGTTGTGTCGTGAAGATCCATTCATGCTTACAGCCGTATATGTTCGTTCAATAAAATTACCCCTCCAAAGCGAATAGCTTTTAGTTCATATACTGGCTTTGTTGCAGATTCTGTACGGCTTCAAAAGCCAAGTGGGCGACAATAACTGGCAACAGTTCACGGCACAATTTCCTCCTGCACTGCGAGACAGACTGCGACTGCAGTACAATATTTGAGCAGTAAAAATGGCATTATTTTGACGCACTGACTGTATTTTTCACATCAAGTGATATCACTTGTGCCCTGCTGACAGACTGTTACCACTGCACCGGGAATCAGTTGGTATTCATGGTGACAAAGACAAAATGTTTGTGTTCTGTACTGTACTACTCTTTTTCTTCATATTGTTGTTTTTTTTGTGTTATATTTTACTGTGACTATTGAATTTAGTACTTATATATACATCCGCTGCACTGCAAGTGAGTATAAGACTAATAAAACGGCGATTTGACAACAATCAATTTATCGTAATTTGTTTGCTTTTAGAGCTAGAATTTTTGAGTAAGTTTATGCTGGGATTTGCGGTTGTTTCATAGTCTATTCCTATTCTGATAAATTTTCCAAGTTGTTTCAAAATATTGGACTTTCCTTATACTGAGAATGGTTTCTGAAAATATTTTTCGAGGGTTATGCAGTTTAAAACTGTGAAAACTGTTTTTGCTAGATATCTGTTCTGCATTAGTCCCCGTTCACACAGACGTACTTTTTACTTGTTACTTTTGGGCCAAAAGTAAAAATTTCTGTTCATACAGAACGTACTTTTTACTTTATACTTTTGGCCAAAAGTAAAAGTAGAAACTAGTTCTACTTTTTACTTTTTACTTTTGCAGTCTAGCCAATCAAAATGCTCTGAGAGAACCTCCGCTTATTGATCTTCATTATTATTGGTTAGATTTGAATTTTGACAGACAAGTGCGCCACCAGCCAATTGAATGCGATCTTCCGTAAGTAAAAAGTAAGCCTGTGTGAACACTTTTGCAAAAGTAAAAAGTATAAAGTCAAAAGTAGAAAGTATAAAGTAAAAAGCAAAAAGTAAAAAGTAAGTCTGTGTGAACCGGGCCTTATTGTGTATATTGATCTTATAGCGGTTTTGCCGCTTTGTATATTATAAAGTCTGGTGTTGTTTCTGATACAGTTGCGGGATTTATAAAATCGTACTGTTGCATTGACTTATTACTTTAACGTGTATAACCGTAGAATATCACAAAAATTATTTCTTTTTGTCAAAATTACTAACTGTCCTTGTCCTATGAATGTTTGTGATTTTAGTCAACAGTGTTTCTGTTTCTGTATTGTGATCTTTTGAATTTTGTTTGCTTCCCCTGTAGTTGTGTGGATTCCGTTATGAGAATTATTGTGCAGGGAAATCAGCAATGTCGTGTGGGTTTAGTTTTTCCTGTTGTACCACATTCAACAGGTCTTTAGTTTTAATTTTGAATTGTTAGTGTGTTGCTAACGTTAATGTTCTACCACCGTCAAATCGCACCCTGCACCTACATAAGTGCCTTGCTGGCTTGCTTCTGTTAATGCACTGGGTTTGCAATATCCGTCGTTACATAGTCGGCGTAGTAGAAAACTGGTAAAAATTCGTTCACAGGAATCTATATTATCAAAGTACAACATCTAACCACTAAACCGTGCCGCTGTCTTCTAGTCTAGAGCCAACGGCATAAATTAGTGGAAAACAAACGTGCAAGTGTTTATTATCGGCAAGCATAATCAATAAAAATTATATATCGCCAGGGCAGGGTGCTTTAAGGTCATTTTGAGTCACGTGAAATTCCGTTAATTTTTGCTGAAGTAGAAATGGGATACACTAACGTTCTACTAAAAGTTATTCCTCCGGCCAATGTACTTAAAAATTCAAACTTAATGCTTACTGAATGGTTTTGCCGAAAAGTGGACTTGTTTGTAATAGTGTAGAATGTCATCTTCGCTAATACCTAATTTCCGGGAAAGATATAAGTGGCTCTACTTGCCATATCCACTGCAGCAGCGTATTTGAAGTCTGACCAGAAATTGTTGGATCTTGAATGGCATACGCCTAACCAAAAAGCCAGCTTGTGATATCATCAGCAAAGTGATCAAGAGCAAATTTCAGCCATCAGGAATACAGCACGTAGTCGCTAAAATCGTGCCACCTATCTTGTCTCATGGTTCAGCAATTTGGGGCTGGCTTCAGTTCATGAACCTATGTGTAGTTTAGCGACATTAGCATTGGTGTCACTCTTTACTATTGTGTATTCTTCATAATACATTGTTTTACTAGTCGTAGACTTAGGGTTTCACTGTACCAACTTTGATTTAGTATACATCCCCGAAAATTTTGAAGTTCACATGTAAAAAAACTGCGTGTTTTTCCGCATCTGTTATGTTGATAATGTCATTTTTGTGTATTTCAAATGTCATTTTTAAGTTTTGGTTTGTCTCCTGGTTCCTGGAGGTTCGAGTGAGAAACTGTTTCCTTTTCTAATGTGTAGGAAAAGCCTAGTAAAATTGTGAACTCTATATGCGGCCCGGCACTATTTAAACATATATATGTATCTCGTTCAACTTTTAATTTTTAACTGTATTTTAACTCCCAATTTTTCTACTTTGCTCATTTTTAGTAAAACTTTGCAAAAAAATTGATGAAAATTGTAAATTTTGGGTTGTCTGAATTTTCGATTGACTGAATTCTATTCTCATACGCAAAGCCCAAATTCTTTAAACATGTTGGAAGTTTTGTTTTGTCAATTAAAAATAGTTTAACAATGTTTCTAAACTCACTGTAGTTGTATCGTGGAAAATAGTCTGTGGACTACCAGTTGTCCTGCGGCGCTTCTTCTTTGTTCTTGCTAACTCTCCCTTTTCCTATATATACTATGTTAGCCCAACCTATCAAATTGAAGTGGTGACTGATATTTTATTTTTTTAGTTTTCTGTTTCTTTTTGCACTCATTGAAATTAGATCTTTTGCGGGCAGCCATGATAAATAAGTTGTGAGCCGATACGCTGTGTCAGCAGTGCAATTTGATATGCTGGATCATTTAGTGTATGATATTTCATTTGTGCAAATCAATCGTTTGGGGATCGTTTGGTTGTTACTTTGTGGATTACAACTGACTTCGCGCATATGGTGAAATTCATCTTTGAAGTTTCTTCGTTTTCAGATTCAGTCTTTATTATAGCAATGTGTGCTTTTGTCTGTTTCATGTGTTAGTGTTAGGAAGACTGTAAGATGAGTGTTGTCTTGGCTGACCTTTGTATTGCTTGACCTGTGACCTTTGTCTGTGACGTTGTGCTAGCCCCGAACTGTCATTTTTTTGTCAGTGCTGTTGCTGTGTCTTTTCGTATTCTGTTCATGTGCCTATTAGGAACCTTTTATTTTCGGGTATTTTGTTTTTGTATAATTTTGTTTCTTTGTTTTTGTTTGTTTTAGTTTTGTAATAATTTGTTGATTATAATTTGCTTTTTTTGTTCGTTCTCTTCTACTGATTAGGTTTTCGTTAGATCGTAATCTGGCAAAAGTAATATTTAATTTAGCATTTTTTGGCCAGACTTGGCGATATAAACTGTTGTAATCTTGTAAGATATAAGATGTTGTAAGTGTAAACTCAATTTTACTGACATTAGTCTTGATGTTAGAAGTTTAATCGATAGACTTTAACAGGTAAGAACTGGCAAGTATGCACAGAAGCACAAGAGTAAGCACACAATTTTCCACCCGTTGCCAGCTTCACTATACACTTAATCACTTATCGTAAATTTTTGACTAGTTACGGGTCGGCTGATAACTTTTTAAGTGAATTAGATTAGTTTCCCGAAAATTTGTCATAAACAGTAACCATTTTAATGCTCGCGTTAGCATGATTTTAATGAAAAAAGTGTTCACTCACATAAACTTTTCAGTAAACTTAATAATTCCTCTAATATTAGATGGTAAAAATATATTCCTAATTACAATTCCAGTTTATGATTAATGGTAGCTTCAATTCAATTTTGTTTAATTCTACCTTTTTGAGTTCCAGTTTTAGTAGCGTTGTGATTTTTTAGAGTTTGAATTTTTTGTTTGTGTTTCAATTCTTTTGCTCGTTGTCCGAGTACAATTCGTTTAGTGCATATGTACAATAGTCTTTTTACTTATTGTTAAGTTTTTTGATTTTTGTAAATACAAGTTCAACGTTTTGATAATTTTTGTTACTAGCTTAAGTTGACGCTCCATTTTTGTTAAAGTTTAGTTCTATGTAAGTGCTTGTTGATTTCTTTAGGTTAACTTTTTTAATTTAAGTCTTAATTTCCTTATAAAGTGCAGTAGTTTTTTGACAAATTTTGTTAGCTTGCAAACAGCTAATGCTGCGCAGGCTTTTTCTAGCTCGAATATAATTTTTTGTAGTGAACCAGCAACCATTTTTAACTTCAACTGTGTTCGTTTGGAAATAAGTTGCTTTATTGTATGATTTTATTTTATTTATTTTTGTTTTAGTTTTGAGTTAGCTTTCATTTGATTGCTCTTATTTTTTGGTGCGCACCCGGCTTCAGTGTGTGTAATTTTTTTGCACGTTCGCAAGTCGTGTAGCGTGCGTTTAACCTTTTTTGATTTCGCTCAATTTTTACTTTGTTTTATTTTTTATAATTTACCCAGCGTGTATATGTGTTGCCGACTCTTATGCGGCACGAGTACGTTTGTTACGGACTGAATACAAGTTTTGAGTGAACTTTGGGTGAATTGCACGACAGTGTCAGGCAGAGCAGAGATGAAAACGGGTTATCAGACCCGATTTGACCGTTTGTTTTTCGACCATACTGGAACCGAATAATATTAGTGACATTTTTTCCCGTTCGCCAGTCATGAATGCTGCACAAAAATTTGAATAAATTTTTATAAAATTAATTATGAATATAAACTGACTCCTGTGTAAAAATTCCGGGAAATTTTTCTGACTTTCTGAGTTGTAAATAGCAAGATAATTTAAAGTTTTTCAACATATTGCTGAAATGGGCTAGTTTTTTCCCAGTTTAGGTACAAGTAAAAATCTAACCGATTCAGTGTTCACGATCCAAAAAGTCCTCCACCCGACTTGACTTGGTGTCGTCTTTGGTGTAGGTTTCTATGCTCTACGTAGAAAACGTATTAAATCGGTAGGCTGTGTAGTGTTCACTTTTGTGCAATCCACCCATTGTGATGTGAAAATTCAGAAATCTTCTGTAGACTTTGCTTTATACGAGGACAAGCTACGTGAAGGTTATGTGCTTTTCAGATAGCTGATCAGAATTACTTGCATACGCAAATTAACCTGACAATGAAGAAAGGAGCGGAGGCTGCAATTCAAATTGTTCCAGTTATATGAATAATTATTATGTCAAATGCTTTTAATTTTGCCCTCGAGAATGACTCAGAGATATTTTGAAAGTTTGAAAATGATACAGGCAATAAGAAAAACGGCTCAAGACCGAGCTGAGCTTGAATGATTATTGGAGAGTCTCGACTCAGGTGCGACTGTTAGTGATGCAATTTGGCATGGCATTGCCTAGGGTGGCAAATTTTGAAAAAAATCCGCACACTAACAGTTCACGTCATTCATTAGGTACATTCGGCTTCTCTGAAGTAACTTTAGAAAATCTACTGTTGGAGTTGATTTGACCAGGTTGAGTACTTTTGGGTCGCTGGGGCTTCGGCTTTTGGCCCTAAATTGGTGCAATGATTTAGAAAAGCTGTTTGTGACCAGATCAGCAGATGACAGCGTTTCATGATGACAATTGACCCCTCCACTGAGCTGCTAAGCACTAACTTTAACACACAACTGTAAAAATTGGTTTCGCATTAACAGGCAAAAGTTTATGTAGTTTAGTTAGCGTTGAGCTGTTCTAGGAATTGGGCTTTTTTCGGGGAACATAATTAATTCACATAATTTTTACAACAGCTAAGGTTTAACTGGCCTTAGATTTGCATGCATAGCAAGTGGTTCCGATCTGCCGTTCATTCCTAATAGTTACAAGTTTTTGTGCGTATCCCTAATGTTTCTGTCGTGAGTTAGATATACCTAGGCCGTTGGAACAGTAATTTGTGATTGTGTATTGTGTGAAAGTCTGCCGTATTTTTGAAACAGCTGAAATTTCGTCATTTTACGTAAACACGTGTAAATTGACTTTTGTGTTTATAGTCTAGTTATGTATTGTAGTGAATTCCATTTCGCCTACTTTGGACGTTCTACGGTTCACAATTTATAAAAATGCAGATTAACTCAAACTCCATTCTAATAAATATCCACTTCTTCTTCGAGTGAAAATTTGTCTCCAACAGTGTTTACGCATTTCTGAAAATTGTCTCTGAAATTTATCTTGTATAGATGACACATTTGCTTTTTCAGTTGATCTATTGTACGCATTTGTGCAAAGTTTCATTTGTAAGTGTAGGTCATTGAGTGTTTTGTGCATGTTGTATTGTATATTTGTTATTGCATGCTTAGGATTTCGTCGTTTGCTTTCTCATGAGTTTTATCCGAAGACATACTGTACTCATTGATGTCTAGTAAATTGAATTGAGTTCAGTTTTGCATTGTTTGAGGCGAAGCAAATAGGTTCGACGTTTATTGACGAGATTGATTGTTCTACAGCTAAGTCATTATTTAAAGACAAGAAAAAGACAAGAAAAAGAAGTCTTGCATTTTCTTGAAGAAAAAGAAAAAGAAAGAAATTCTGAAAAATTTATTTCACAAGAAAAATAAAAAGAAAGAAAATGAAAGAAATTTTGGACAGCCTAGTTTCTAACTGTCAAAATTTTACCTAATTTAATGGATTAGTAGTCTGGCTTGTTGCTGGGGTTTTCGGGCTTCAAGGTTTTAGTAACTCCGTAGCTAATTCAAGAACGAACGAAGCTACTAAATATTAGGGGCGTAGTAAACAATATATAGGAGTTCTAATATTAACCCAACAATCCTCACCGCATTTTCAAGACACGTTAAATTACTATATAATTTCGCTGAGTATTATTCAATCATTACATTTACATGTAGTTTTGATGAAATACAAATTTTTCAAACGGTTGCCTCTTTTTCACCCGCGTAAGTGCTTTTTGGCTTTAGTAATTTTTTACAATTATTTCGACTTACGATTTAATTAAAAAATCAATTTTGGAATACAAGCATAAAAAATCACGGGCACTAAAACAAGTGAAAATACGGAAACAAAATAAATGTACGGGATAAGGGGCAAGCAAAAATAACAAAACACAGCAGGCTAACTAGCCAGACATACTAGCAAAGATAAGTTAATACTAACATAAAGGTCAACATAATATGTAACCTTTGACCTCCAGGAACCCTAAACCACAGAGTTTGGTAAGGTAGCAGAGACTACAACAACTTCTAACTGCTAAGCTTCATCAATCATTTCTCTTTCAACAAATCCGACTAAATTTACCAAGAAAACAAAAAAGAAAGAAAACGCAAGAAATTTTAAAAGAAAGAAAATAAAAAGAAAGAAAATTTTCAAGACAAGAAAAGAAAATTGTCTTTAAATAATGACATAGCTGTAATGATCTACTTATTGCTGTGTGTATTTACCACAAGGTTAAGCAGAAGCTCAACTTGCAATTGCTTAATGCCTACTTAATAACATCAGTAAATCCGTCCCAAAAGGAATTTTTGAAAGGGTTACTAAATTTAGACAGATACACACGTTAGAAAATTGACTGACTAAACCGAACAATGCTGTTCACTTTATGTCAGAGTTTGACGCGGGGCGGATTTTTGCTGCCCCGCCCCGCCCCGCGGGGATCTTGCCCCGCCCCGCCCCGCGGGGCGGGGTACCCCGGAGATTTTCGTTGCCAACTAAGACAATAGTAGTTTTTTAGCAGAAAATTTTTTGCTAAGTCGTTCAGTCAATATTTCACTCATTCAAATCGATCTAGTATGATAAGAGGTGCAGATTATTATTCTCAAAACTAGGTAGCCTGGGCAATCCCTGGGGATTGCATGCCACAGTCTCCTATTTCCCACAGTCTCCTATTAGTAACTGGCAATTTTCCCGCAGTCTCCTATTTTAACTTACCGTTTAAAATAGCCCAACCCCAATAACTTGTTCCTGTCGCTACCTCAGTAGCGACAGGACTTTACATTTGTTTTGCCCTACGTAAATTACACGTCGTACGTGTATTCGCTGTAGCAAATTTGTGTGTGTGTTTGTGTGTAGTTTTTTCATTATGTGTGATCGTGTGTGAGCTGGCCCAGGCGGCCAGCCAGCTAGCTTCGGTTTGTTGTTGTTAGCTAGGTGACTGTAGGGCCAAAATAGCCAAATTAGTCGTTTTTTTATGTTTTGTAAAGCCCTAAATGTAACTTTTTCATTGACTGACGCTTAAATTTTCAAAAACTAGGTAATAAATTAAATTACTCCCACAATTATTCAAAAGAAGCAGCAAAAAAAGAGCAAAAATCGTCTCAAAACTGAGCAAAACGCACCTTTAATTTATAAGCCATTTGTAAGTCGCTTAAAAGAAGGCTTCAGCAGTTTAGGAATAATAATTAGAGCTACAAGACGTGGGGGTTGTTGTGCAGTGTTTAGCATTCTTGAAGCCCACACAAAAAGTCCCAGGCCCTATCCTCTACACCTCTTACTTTCTTTTCTCGTTTTTTTGAAAATTTGCAAAAATGACGAAAAACCTTTCTGAAGATTTAAAAAATGTGAGCGACAGGTTAACTTTCCTTTGAAGGGATTTCTTCCAGCTGATGTCTTTTCTACCGATTATACAATTGCACTGAAAATTATTACTGTTCGCCAAGACAGCAATACTGTGGCCATGGATCAAAACTCGGTAAATTTTGCATAAAATTGCTGCTTGTTTTGTAGTGTGTGTGTCCGTGTGCAATAAATGTGTGTAGTGTGTCCGTGTGCAATAAAAGTTTGAAAGTTATCCCAGATAGTAGATAGTATGTAGCCCCCAGAAGCAAAAATTCGTTGCACTTTTTGAAGATGTGGTTCACATCGCAAAATGTGATTTCGTTCAATTCACTAACAAAAACCCATTAGTTCGGTTGCTCGATAGCGGCAACTTCCAGAACTTCCAGAAGTCAAGCTTTCGCCATGTCTCTATTCTACCCATGTTTTTTTCATGACGCATCTAAAAAAGTGATAAAAGTATGAGTGTCCATTTCTGCATAAACCAATTTCCATATTTGCATTACTTCAGGGGCGTAGCCAGGATTTTGAAAAGGGGGGGGAGGTCGCACCTTGTCCACTTCTTTTGCTCACTTAGTGATAGCATTTTTTAAGTTAAAGTGAAGTTTTTAGCGATTTTAGTACTTATAAACACGCATTGTAAACGCAAGATACTAAACCCCAAAATTGCAGGGGTCTGAGAGCGGTAGCCCCCAGAAAAAAATGGATTTTTTCCAATTTTTAGACCGAATTTGGTCAACTGGAGACGTATCAGAAAATTTTTCCGACAGAAAAATTATAACAAAAGATGGTAACGTCGCATCAGACAGTGTGTTACACAAGTAAATGTAGCATAATGTACTCGTGTATACATGCATAGGCTTTGACGAAAGATATTAACACAGAATAGAAATCCACAGAGTCGCTGAGGTAGGCGGCAGCCCCAAGAAGAAATTGGGGGAATTTTTTTATTTTAAGGCCAAATTTGATCAATTGGAGACGTATCAGAAATTTTTTAGGCCGGGCGATAAAAACCAAAGGCGGACCCTTGCAGGAAAATAGCATTTTTGCTTCTAGGCAGCATGTTTGCCACCACTAGAATGACACCCTCCAGACGCCCTCGCCAGTAAATGTGTAAGAAACAACGCTTTCGCATTGAGGTACCTAGCCTACCTGACAACTTCTTAGACCCAGGGGTGGACGCGGGTCGTGGGTACCCGCGGGTTGGGTTGGGTTGGGTCGGAAAATTTGAGCCGTGGGTCGACCCGCGGGTACCCACTTCAGGCTGCGCGGGTCGAAAAAAATTTTTCCGACCCGCGAAAACTGGAACCTGAAGAAATTGTCAACAAGGGTCCCCCTTTGGTTTTTATAGCCCGGCCAAAAAAATTTCTGATACGTCTCCAATTGACGAAATTTGGTCTAAAAATTTAAAAATTCTAAGAATTTTTTCTGGGGGCTGTCGCCCCCAGAACCCCAGCAAACTTTGTGGATACTTGTGTAATATACTGTCTGATATGAAGTTCCCACCTTTTGTTTTTAATTTACCTGTCGGAAAATTTATTTGATTACGTCTCCAGTTGACCAAATTTGTCCGAAAATTCAAAAAAACCTCCTTTTTTCTGACGGCTGCCGCCCCTAGATCCCCGCAGCAGTTAGTTTATTTAATTTAAATGACCAAATTTACATTTTGTTATGTAAGCCAGTTCGCCAATAAGTGTAATAATAATTGGATTCTGGGGGCTGAAGCCCTCAGATCGCGCAATAGTGAGTTTGAACAAGTGAGCAAAAAAGTGGACAAGGTGCGGCCCCCTTTTCAAAATTCTGGCTACACGCCCCTGTGTAATGTACGTTATGGTTATAGAGTGGTGGGTCAAAGTGGGTCGCGGGTCGGGTTTTACGGCGCGGGTTGGGTCGCGGGTTACCCACGAGTGTCGAGCCGCGGGTTGGGTTGGGTCGCGGGTCGAAAATTTCGACCCGCGTCCACCCCTGCTTAGACCTCACCATTAAATATTCAAGCCTTTATTAACGAATGTCAAGCATAAACGTATTCGCAATTTTGCTATCTAACCTGACATATACCTTAGAAAACGGTCAAAATATAAAAAATCGTAAATCCCCGCGGGGCAAGACCTCTGCCCCGCCCCGCCCCACGGGGCACCCCGCCCCGTGTCCAACTCTGCTTTATGTACCTTAAGTTTACTCAATGGTGGAAAGTTGGTCACTCAGCAGCAGGAGATTCCATATATTTTTGTACAGGTTTTCAGTTGTAAGATTTCATAAACTCAGTAGTGATAACAAAACTACAATCCAAAGTTATTTACTGCACAGCTGCAAATCTTTGTGATAAAATGAGTCTTATTAAATTTTAGGTTATACTTGCGGCAGCATTAATTCTGAACTGACGTTTTGAAAAATCTCACACTTAGTTTTAAAACCAGGCAGTGATGTTTGAGTCGAAGTTTATTTCTTTATTGAGTTTGATCAGCGCTGGTTTAAGCCTAGTGGTGTGTGCTGTTGCCGTTCCTATACTGTATGCGGAAATCATAAGTATATGGCACGATTTGGGAGTTCATATGGCCAATTTTGACGTAAGGGTTGGAGATCAAGTTGATTTTCGGTCCCTATACCTTAGCTGTCTGCTCTTGCATGTTCCACAAATTCATCACAACATGCGCCTTTAGGCGAACTCGCAATCTTTTTTCCTGTTTAAAATGCAAAGTCCAACTGCAAGTCCAAACCCATGATTATCGTGCCGACTGCTAGACGCTGATGGAGGAGCTGTTGGGATTGAGTTTTTGTGCAATCCAAAATGTATGATATCGGGCAGTTTGGGAGGTTAAGGGTCGCCCCCGGAAGTTTGTTATCCGGACAAGGATGAAGGAATCAACTGTTGGGACCCCAACATTCTGTGCGATCAAATATATAAAGTATGAACTGCCTGGAATGGAACGAACATTGTAGACCGTAGGTAGACCGTGTTATAGACCAACCACCTCTGTGATTTGAACACGACTGCAATTCTAGACACGTATATTCTCCGTTTTTCTCTTGACAATGTCTCCTTAGTGAATTAGTGAATTATTTTAGTGGTTGACTGAGCGCGCTTGGACAGAGCTGAGCAATGTGAGCAGAGATCATGAGCGCACGCCGCGACAGTCCGGCTATGCCATGTTTCCCCCCGCCTTCTCTCCGTTCACGCCATCCTTGCCCTCGGTGCCCGTCAGAACGCCGCCTGCAATATGTCGTATGTGACCTATATTATGATGAGTTATGGCAACAGCTAGCTCATCACATCGTCAGAGGTTCCGTTAACAATCTCAGCTAATCCCGCTCAATTTGAAATTTCAAGCCACTCCGTTTATTTGTATGCATCTTACATGTAATGTAATTTGGAATGTATGAAATGCATTTTAGAAATTGACTATTTACTGTTTTTTGTTGGTTATTTTCGCGTAATATGTTTCAGCTATCAGTAAACTGCACAAAACCTAAGTGCATGCCGGCAAAATGTAATATTTCCTCCTTGTCCTTACCAAAGGTTTGCAGAGACTTGCGTTTGGGCCACGGGCTTTGCTCGAATTTCGAACAATTTCGGTCGCGCCTGAGCCACTTTTTTTGCAAATGAAAATGCTGAAGTTTGCGTGGTTTTGACGGTAGCAGTCCCTTAGGCGGGACTTATTTCGAAATTAAAAAATGGTCCTCTGATCTTGAAGCATGCAGGGAAATCATATTTTATGCATAAAATGCAGCATGTTTGTCCTTAACTTATGGGTCCGTGGTAAAAACAAAAAAAATTTCCCATTCGTCTATCCATTCGTTGGGTACGTTTTTAATGGCTAAATTAACCAACCCTGTTGTTATTTTAGGTTGTGATGTGAACAATGACTGTCTGCCGGGAATACCAGGACCGATCGGACCACCAGGGTAAGATGAAGCTCATTGGGGTCCTGTCCACACTTGAGGCCAATAAAATGGATTGCAATAAAACCTGTTGTCATTAACTGATGATATAAGCTGTACCTACATACCTACATGGTTTTCTATGCACATGTTTACATAATATTACATCGCCCGCTAGTGCATAAAGTCTTGCAACTACAGTATATTCTGTATTTCATCTTTGGACAAAAATTAAGCAAGTAATTGTGAATGTATTTACGAATTGAAATGTGGTGTTTAAGTAAATTCATAGTTTCTTAATTGTTATTATTAGAAGTTAAGTCTTGGTGGTAACGACACAGTCGCATGGGAAAGAAGTCTAAGAACGTGAATGAAAGTGTCGTCAATATGTCTTGGAAAGGGACTCCATTCTTTTACTTTCGCATTTCTACTGTTATGTAAAATTTTTCATGATATAGTTCTTTATGGCGTGATTTTTTTTTAGGTTTGAGTACCTAGATACTTCTCAACTTTGCTAACTGATGACTTGAGGCTGATATTTTGGTAGAATGATATCGATATTTTTACTGCAAATAAAATACTACTGCAGTTAAATATTTTAAATAGTACAACTACGTAAAAGTTCAGAATTAATAAAAAACTGCGACACTAAAAATAGTTTCGATCGTTCTGCTGATTTGTCCTAATTCGTCCCGTTTACATTCAGTTCATTATTAGCATAAAAATAAACGCGAGCTGTCATTTTGAAATCGAAATATATTCACGTTTGTTTGAAAATGCCTACAATCATGTCACTAAAATTTGCGGAAAAACGGTTAAAAATCAGAAAAAACCAAAATTGTAGCGGAAACGCAACTAATTTGTTTTTCCCCGGATATTAAAATATACTCAAGACTACACTAAACTTTCAGTGGTGCAGTAGGTAGCGTGCCTTTGTACTCGTTTCACTGGTTGGTTGGTGTTCAGTTAAAGTCAATTCACACGAGGACGCATTTGCTCCATGGCCTTTCCCGTTGCAGGGCGCATGAGCGGGATTCATGACGACATGAGATTCCATAATTACAATGCTCACACTGCCCGCTGCATTCTGTGCTTTTCCCAATTCTTTTTCAAGGCATTCTTTTCACTCATGCGCCATGTCGTACGCCATGCAATGCGCTTGCTCATGCGCTCTCGTGCGAAATGGCGTTTATGATCTCGTTTACGTGTCAGCTCATGAAGTATTTGTGTTAAACGTTGCCAGAATTTATGTAAGCCACGTCTCAGTTCGCTGCTAACTTTTGTATGTTTTTACAGTCTGTCTGTTGGTTTGCTTTGGTTGACGGTTTTGTGTTTAGTGGTTTTTTATCAGCGCCGGCCGCAACGATTTCTTTGTAGCTTTTAACGATCCCTTTTTCATTTCGCCCCTTTTTCAATATCTCTACGTACATCTTACTTATTAACCCAATAACCAAACCAGACCCCGACAAATTCATAAGAGTCAAAAAGGTAGATTTTCAGCTTGGAAAAACTAAAAAAATGGACAATAATGAGACGTAAGAAAAGTCTACTAATGATGTGATTGATTTGTAGCTACATATCATTACTGCATTTTATTTGTTTAGATCCTTGTTTTTTGCATTCTTTTTTTGTTATAGGCTAGACGGTGAGCCAGGAGAAGCAGGGACCGACGGAGAAGCAGGCTCAGATGCAGAAGATGTGGAAGTGCCGCGAGTTGCAACGACCAGCTGTATTGAGTGTCCTCGGGGGGAGCCAGGGTTGCCTGGGATGACAGGACCGCCAGGTTAATGCCACCTTTTTGTAAATGGTAGTCAACTGGTTTTGGTTGTACTGTCGGGTTGTGTAGCAGTATGGTCATACTAGACAGTAAGAAACATTCTGAAACCATCGTGTCTACCGATACACCGATGGTGGCATTGTAGTGCATTTGGAAATTTTTCTTACTTTCCTTTTTACGTTGTTCCTGACGTTTTGTCTGTGAGTATTTCCATTATTTTGCCGTGCCAATTGCTACAATTTTAGCATGAATAAGATTGCTTTAAGTAGAGGTCATAGAGGTCCCCTGAAATCAAGACGTAAAAGGGCTATTTCGGCCGGAGCATCGTTTCGGCCGATTAGCTAGGATAGGAAAGAGTGTCATACTCTTCCCTATTATGTACTCTTGATAATATGCATTAATTTAGCCGAAATAAATTGTATATTTCTACCCGCTTCTGCATGTGAATCCAGTTATTGTATAATTAATTTAATGCTATTTCCAGACATTATAGTAATAGTATTGCAATCGATATTTATGTCATGTACACCATTCGTTGTAGATATTTAATATGTGACATATTTTAGGTCCAGCCGGCAGCAAGGGCGTCAGTGGAATTTCGGGAAGTCCGGGCCGGCCAGGTGTCCCAGGGGAGCGGGGTCCGTCAGGGCCGGAGGGGGAACCTGGACCGGACGGGAATGTGGGACCCCCCGGAGTTCCCGGAAAAGATGGGTCCGGTGGGGTGGGGCGTCCCGGCTTGAAGGGGGTGCGCGGCCGGAAGGGAAAGCCTGGCCTAGAAGGACCCCCCGGGATTCCGGGTCCCCCTGGACCCCCCGGACCCGTGGGCAATCAGGGACCCCCTGGGGAGCCAGGAGAACGGGGGGAGAGGGGTAAACCTGGACTGCCCGGACAACTCGGTCCCCCCGGAGCGGATGGGAATTACTGCCCTTGTCCCCCCCGAACTGTGGGAACGACTGCTGTGCCTAGCTCGCGAATAGGATTTAAAAGCCGAGGATAAATGACTAACTTTAACCGATTGATTAATTAATGCGAATGTGTGCAAAAATATTGAATATAAACTGAAACTGAAAGGTTGCGACTGTACTTGTTGTATTGTTGTAGTTAATTATTTTCTTAACTTTATTACGACTATCAGAACTTATGTAATGAATTATGTAGGATATGAAATCAAGTTTTTCTTAAAAAGTTAAAATAAATGCAAACAATACTTTATAGGCGAAACAATATAGTTTTTGACAAGCCATTATCCAAAACTCAAGATTAGCGTTCTTTAAAAATTCCTATGACGTATATTTTCTCAACCGTTAAAATGTCATTGCATTGTCGAAACTGACAAGTTTTTGCCTGGATTAAACTGTTTTATTGTTCACAATTTAAAAAGTGAAACTTGAACTATGATGTGTGACTAAGACAAATTAGGAACAGTTGTAGTTTTTAAGGTTACGATTAACGAAAGTCAACATAAAAAACCAAAAGCAATAAAGAAAGAAAAACAAAACCTAGTCGCACTGTAACTTTTTCTTGACCCTAAAATTAGTTACAGTTCGACTAGATTGACCCTGTCTTATGGAATTACTCTGTAACCGTCACAAAGGTGACTATATAAGCCGAGAAAGTTTTCACATTTTCAAATTCACTTTTTGCTTTCTACATCTTTCTCAATTCCATTCCCACTTTTAACCCAACTCCCATAATGTTCGAAACTCTGCGTGGGACAGCCCTGTTGGCTGTAATCTGCTCTGGGGTCACCCTTTTGGCATGTGGGATTTTCGTTCCCATGCTGTACGCTGAAATGAGCAGTATTTGGACTGAAATTGATACTGAAATCGCGCAGTTTAAGGTAATTACGATCGGGCTGGTTTCTCTGACGCTCGATATCGTTTTAAGTATATCTGTTTTACTCACAACCTCTCTTTAGCTTATATACTTATAAAATTTAAGCAGCCATGATAGTCGCTTGTTTTTTGCCAGTGAAATAAATACGGCTGAGCCTGTGCATGGATCGATTTCTAGCGGTACTAGTGAAACTTTCATGAGCACGGCTGTTATTTTGTAATCTCAAAAAACTGTGAAGCGGTTATCTTACAGTCTCTTGAGCACAATTGCAGGCTGTTGGTGGTTTCTGTAAGACCATTCTGGCTAGACCCTAGACCTTTCTGAAGTCCCAGATCGAACCCCAGGCAACATCAGTTTCAAAATTGTTTCATTAATGTCTGCAGCGACGTTTGACTCGTTTAGGGTCCTCTGCTAATTTTAGCTGGTTCCTCATTATCGGCGCCCGTTTTAGCCTCCGCACTAGTTTTTTGTTATTTCTTAAGTTTTATTTTTTTATTCATTTTTTATTTCAGCTGGTCACAGAGGAAGCCTGGAAGGAACTGTTGATCCTAAACAGCGGAGCCAGCCGTAAATCTCGCCAAGCCGGATACCCCACCCAGCCCACTGGCGGTCGACCCGGTGGTGGTTCCGGAACAGTGATCGGGTCCGTCTCCGGTGGTCCCATCTGTGGTAAGCCTAGTAGAGGAGTGATCGCATTATTGACTGAAAGACGGGCCTTAAAACATTTGCACTTAATTTATTACCTTGTTAGTTTTTTATGTTGAAAATGACTCTAAAAGGATGCCGTTCGATTAACACATAGCAGTTAGCTTGTTAGATTACCTTTTTTTTAAGTCCATGATTATTTTTCAGTTTTTAATAAATAAGGTCTCGATTCGTCGTTTTGTTTTAGTTTTGAATTTTCGATTGAATTTAGCGTTTCGCCATGCTTTTAAATCAATAGGATTAATAGCGAATTTATGGTGAAACAGACAGTATTATTTTGTTTGATAGCATTAAAATTTCAGTTTTTTTATGTTTTCAATTTACTTTTTTGTTTCAGAGTGCGACGAGTCCAACAATTGCCCACCCGGACCACCAGGAAGTCCAGGAGCACCTGGGTTAGTTTTTAGTGTTCATTAATAAAAATCTTGTGCCAAGCATGCTCAGTACGCGCTCTTATGAGCTTGCTAAAATGGTCACATTCCCATGTATCACGACTTTTACTAGCTAAAATGGTCACATTCCCATGTATCACGACTTTTACTAGCTAAAATGGTCACATTCCCATGTATCACGACTTTTACTAGCTAAAATGGTCACATTCCCATGTATCACGACTTTTACTAGCTAAAATGGTCACATTCCCATGTATCACGACTTTTACTAGCTAAAATGGTCACATTCCCATGTATCACGACTTTTACTAGCTAAAATGGTCACATTCCCATGTATCACGACTTTTACTAGCTAAAATGGTCACATTCCCATGTATCACGACTTTTACTAGCTCCAAAATGGTCACATTCCGGCTAGCATGTATTCACCACTTTTACTAGCCCGGGCGCTGTCCCCGGGGGTGCGGCTGCTTGGTTTCCCCTCCTTACCTTGAAAGACTAGTTTTGCACCTTTATACCTCCCTCACATAAAATTAGCGGCAAGACTTTATTTTCACCCCTCGTTATCCTGATAGACTATCTTTGACCTTTACACCCCCTCAGAAAGAGTTAGCGGTACCTTCACTTACACCCCTTGAGATCTAGACAGGCGTGGGGGATTTGGGTTCCAGAAGGCATCCTCACCCCCCCCCCCAGACAGGTGCTTCATACCTCCCCCCGTTCTGCTGCTGACTGCAAAGGGCCTTTGTACGCCTGTCGTACGTGTGATAAAGTACTTATAAAAATGTCTAATATATCGATAGGTACTCTTGGTTACCCGACCGAGGCTGGCTGTCAAGCCCGCGCTGTCAATCGGCTATTAGCGCTATAGCCGCGTTTTGACTAGGAATAGCCGTTATAGCCGGGCCATAGCTCCCGGCTATCGAACTGCCAACTAATCGGTTACCAGTTCAACTACCTTCCTAGTGAGCTACGGGCCACCTGAAAGCCTATCAATAAACTATCTATATAAGTAGATCAATTACACAGCTCAGTGTCATGCTAACAGGTGACGTCAGAACATGGTCACTATGTGTAAAACAATTATTTTTTGCCACGGGGTGTGTCCCCCTTTTTCTATAATTCAATTATTGCTTAATATACCTACATTTTTACTGTGCCCCATTGGAGCAAATTTTCGTCGTTCGTTCAAAACCTGCAGTTATTGCCAATATTCTCGATGACTTGGTGGCTTAGCAACAGAGTGTACGCTTGATAACCATAAGGTTGGTGGTTCGATTCCACTACAAAGTCATTTTCATTTTGTATTTTATGATTTTTCGTTTTGGAAGTTGGAAAAATCGCCAATGCTGGCAGCAGCTATAGCCGGCTATTTCAGACCAAACAGTGTATTTGTAACGGCTATTGGCGGCTGTAGCCGAATCGCCACTTCTAGGGGGTCTCTACTTGATTTCAAAAATAGCCATAGGCTGGCTGGCTATAGCCACGTTTCTTCAGTCAAAACTTGGCCACTTGAAAATCGCCAAAATAGCCACGGCGAGCTATAGCCGCGGCGAAACAGTCTAATCGGCAATATGTGCTAAAAATCGCCACAGCTGTTGCCGGCTATTTTAGACAAATCCGTGTGTAATAATTGACTATAGCCGAATCGCTGTTTCTCCGAGGCATCTAAAAAACCGTGATACATGGGAAACTTACCGTTAAAACGATGTGACGTAATGTAGGCCCATTGAGTACTCAAAGAATTAGCGACAGCTCAGCATTGGCCCAGTAGCTAAAATGGTTATAACACTGGTCTGCAGATCCAGAGAGGGGTGGTTCGAATCCCACCTGGGTCATCTGAATGATGATGCTATCTTGTCTGAGTTTACAACTTGAAGACTATGAACAACAGAACTAGCTTTTCTAGCTCAAGACACGCTAATAGTCATGTCATACAGAAAGCGCACTTTGATATGACGTCGTGGTCATAAAGGGTTAAAAACTATGAAAATGACGATGGTGTATTAACTTTTGTACAACGACTAAACCATATCATTTGCATTTGCTTGCAAAATTTCATGACTTTACATTAATCCTATGTTGAGCTATGAGCTTAATCTAGTTAATCTAATCCAGTTAATGTATTAAAAAGCCCTATGAACTAAATCTTGCAGCTAAAGTGTGAGCTACGGATGAGAAGTCTAACTTTGTTGTTTTGTAGTGACTTTGGTGACACGGGCGAGCCAGGCGCGGACGGCCCAGACGGGGCAGACGCAGAGGACGTGGCGGCCAGGGCCGAGGGAATGCCCGGCTGTCTCGAGTGCCCCCGCGGAGACCCTGGACCGCCCGGACCACCTGGCTCAGGAGGTCACGTGACTTTTAATGACGTTTTAATAACCATGAATAGGTAGTATCAAGTTTTGGCAAGCTCGCTAAAGAAGGACACTGAAATAGTATGCGGATAGTAAGAAACGGTGTCTGGCTGTTGGGTTACTTTAGAGATGTTTGGCGAGTGGCTAAGGTTATTGTTTGACGATAAAAGAGTAATAGTGTTTAAATTAATATTATTTAATGCATTAATACACTGAAACTAACTACTTTTTATGTTTTTTATGGCAGTATACAATTTGGTCCTAATGGAGTTGCCTTTACACCTAATATCTATGTATATATAGGGTAAATCGGGGTAATATGGGCAGAAATTTGCCCCTTTTTGACCATAATACCCGAACCTCAGTATAACTTTTTACCAGTGATAAGTAAAAAGTTGATTTTTACGGTAGGAATAGTAGTCAATAAACACTACATAAATATTCAGTACGGAGTTGAAACTTTCAGTAAAACAAAAGTTATTACCCTCCAAACTTTATCGGCTAATATGGTCAATTTAGGGTTGTACGGTCACCAGCGTCGGGTATTATGGTCAAAAATAGGGTAATATGGTTCCACCCTTTTTTGCTAGAAACTAAGTAAAAAATGAAATAAAAACATTGTTAATAACTTAGAAAAAGCTTCGAATTCAGCATAAGCCACCAAAACACATAAATAGCCACATAAACCTTTTTAGTTTAATTTAAAAGCCAGAATAATACTTAACATTAATTTCATGTGCGGGACTATTTGCTGATGACATATTACATACAGCTCGTAATTACTAAAATTATGGAATAACGTAAAAACGCCAATACAATACCCCTAATCGTGTATCTACGTAAGTGACTAAAAAGGCCATTGTGCCGGTTCCGGTCACTTTTTGGTCTCGCTCACCGTTCTCAATGGTGTTAGTCCGGTCTTAAGAATGTTAAGATTCATGGATTCATCGTGCTACTTCGCCGACAACACATAGATGTCGACAGTCGACTCAATTGCGTTTTTAGGCGTTTTTTGAAAACCACAGCTCAGCGTTAACAGCTTCAAATTGCACCATTACAATTATTGAAATTTATATAACCCTCTTTACCAAACTTTTGGTCAAAATTGCCAAGCTAAAACACCGTAATGTCGTCTGAATTGGTACAAGGGCACTAGGGCAGTCAAAAGATCGGTACAAGACCCCCTCCAGAATAAACCCAGGCGTTATTAGTGTTTGTGACCGGCCGCGAAAGCCGCCGGCCGGTAAAAGCCGGCCGGCCGGCCCGTGAAAACCGGCCGGCCGGCCGGCCGGAGCGGCCGAATTTTTGGATAAAACCAATTGATCTAAGTTCAGAGTGTCATTTTGGCATAAACGTAGCCTGCCGATTTGTTATGCCGGCCTAATTTTGTCAGTCGGTTGAATCTGGCTGGCCGGCCGGTGTTTTTAACCGGCCGGCCGGCCGGCCGATTTTGTTCTGGCCGGTCACAAACACTAGGCGTTATAGTATGACTAGAATTATATATTTTGGATAATTCGATTAAATTCATGGATATATATGTTAACAAATGTTGAATCTAAATTTAATGTTTTTCTAAAGCTGTTTGTCTGAAACAAAATCCAGCTCATTACTACTAGGTATATACAAGGTTACAAATTTTTGTCTGTAAACTGAGCACGGAGATCAATTCTGGAATGCCAACTTGTAAAATTGCGTTTTAAAAACTACAAGAGTCGTCCCAGTCAGATCCGATACGGTTAAAAAAGTTCGACAGTAAGTTGCGCATTCCAGTAAACGAACTCTATGTCCCTTAGAGACCGGTTCATAGTCATCCTTGAAGACACCAGGATGTGGGCCAGGGCTAGGCCAGGCCCGGGGCAGTGTAACCATTAGCTACTATCACCCTGTTCGAATTGGCCAGAATTTTCGTGGCCTTGCCCAGCCTTTGTTAGTAGTGCTTGTGACCGGCCGGAATTTTCGGCCGGCCGGGAAAAGCCGGCCGCCGGCCGGCTAAAATCAGCCGGCCGGCCGGCCGGTCAAAATCGGCCGGCCGGCCGGTTAAAAACACCGGCCAGCCAGCCAAATTCAACCGACTGACAAAATTAGGCCGGCATAGCAATCCGGCAGGCTAAGTTTATGCCGAAATGACATTCTGGACTGGTTTTATCCTAAATTTTGCCGTTCCGGCCGGCCGGCCGGCCGCCGGCCGGCTTTTACCGGCTGGGGCCTGTTACCCCAAATTACAAATCTTACAATTTTAACAAGTGTGAAATTGTACTAATGTTACAATTGTAGCCTTTGTAAATTCAAATAGATTTTACAAGTGTTACAAACGTTTTCGTTTTCCGCCTGTCAAACTTTACAGTTTCTTCAGTCGTAGATTTTTGCCTGACGCTAGAAATCAAGTAATTACTGTCTTCATTAAAATCTCTTCTTCCACTTTCATACAAAACTTTCCCAATCCATCTACATAACTAAAGTATTTTTTTACAAAGAACACTCATTCGTAACGTTCACAGTATTCACGAAAAATAAAAGTCACCGTATTACCCAAAGTGACCGTATTACCCCGATTTACCCTAACTGAGACATTTTTTAAAACTATATATTGACCATACAATTTTAAATCTGCATTTTAGGACCTGGAGGAATAAAGGGAGCCCCAGGAATGCCTGGAAATCCGGGACGTCCCGGGAACCCTGGAGAGCGTGGTCCCAGCGGGGGCGATGGTCCAGACGGCCCAGCCGGAAATGCCGGAACCAGAGGTCCCGCCGGAACCGACGGGGAGGGCGGAAAGGGAAAACCAGGCGAGAAGGGTATTCCCGGAATTCCCGGACCCCAGGGACCGCAGGGAGATCCCGGAACCCCGGGAAATAACGGACCTAGGGGACCTAAAGGACCGATAGGACCTCAGGGTCGGCCCGGTCGCGACGGAGATAACGGAGCCGGCGGACCCCAGGGGGGACCCGGGGGACCCGGTCCCGACGCTCAGTACTGTCCCTGCCCCCCTCGGGCTGCATCCAAAGCGAAGAAGGCATAAGGGATTTCCGATCTGATTTTGAACTACACGAGATACCTCAGCTGATGAATCATTGCTTTCGTTTTTTATTTATTTCGAAAATTTTCAGTTTTCATTGTTTAACGCTGCATTGAAAGTGAACGTTTTTATGATAAAATTTTCAGCATTATTTAGTTTGTAGTTGTTTCTTGAATGGAGGCTTTACATATGTTTCCAGTAACCTAATCTCGTGTGACTATTAGTCTTCAGCAACATAACCAACTAAATAATCCCCTGTGTAGGTATGGGATGGGAAGGACGGGGGGCGGTGGGATGTCGCCTATCTCCAAGATTAGACCTACTGGTTTACGGGATTTTTCGTCGCAAAGAAGAAAGATGCTCTGAAGCTAATAAAATCGTAGCATAGAAAACTGGCTTTTTACATACACCAAAACGCAAATTTGCATGTTTAATGAGTTGAAGTCCCCCTAAAGATTTCGAAAAAACTTGGTACAACTTGGTGTGCATGTGGGTATGATTTTAGTGCCATTTAGGCCCGGTTTAATGCTCGTCCTTAAGGACTGTCTCTGTCCTTAAGGTTTGTCCCTGTCCTTATAAAAGATTGATTCATACTTCCGAAGTGTCCTTTTCCTTTTCCCTGTTCGTAAGCTGCGATTGATTCATACTTGTCCCTAAGCAGCTTGGGGACTGTCCTTAAGCAGCCATAAGGACTGCTCCTCTGTCCCTAAGCAATGTTGAGCAATGTTTTACTCAAGGGTGGACGCGGGTCGAAATTTTTGACCCGCGACCCAACCCAACCCGC
This sequence comes from Trissonchulus sp. WLG1_4, assembly GCA_030248245.1. Classification (NCBI taxonomy): domain Eukaryota; kingdom Metazoa; phylum Nematoda; class Enoplea; order Enoplida; family Ironidae; genus Trissonchulus; species Trissonchulus sp. WLG1_4. The sequence goes on along the minus strand of JASANF010003370.1, from coordinate 46,966 downwards.
GGCTCGACACTCGTGGGTAACCCGCGACCCAACCCGCGCTGTAAAACCCGACCCGCGACCCACTTTGACCCACCACTCTATAACCAGAACGTACATACATTATACACAAGCGTGTAGCCAGAATTTTGAAAAGGGGGTCGCACCTTGTCCACTGTTTTGCTCACTTGTTTAAACTCACTATTGCGGGTTCTGAGCGCCTCAGCCCCCAGAATCCAATTATTTTTACACTTATTGGCGAAGTGGCTTACATAACAAAATGTAAATTTGGTCATTTAAATCAAATAAACTAACTGTTGCGGGGGTCTAGGGGCGGCAGCCGTCAGAAAAAAATGGAGGTTTTTTGAATTTTCAGACAAATTTGGTCAACTGGAGACGTACCTAATCAAAAAATTTTCCGACAGGTAAAATAAAAACAAAAGGTGGGAACTTCATATCAGACATTATATTACACAAGTAAATACAGCATAATGTACTCTAGTAGACATGCATATATATATAGGCTTTCATGAAAGTTAATACCAAGAAATAGTAAGCCACAGAGTTTGCAGGAGTCTGGGGGCGGCAGCCCGCAGAAAAAAGTTTCAAGAATTTTTTAAAATGTTAGACCAAATTTTGTCAGTTGGAGACGTATCCGAAATTTTTTTGGCCGGGCTATAAAAACCAAGGGGTGACCTTTGTCGACAATTTCTTCAGGTTACAGTTTCCGCCGGTCAGAAAAAAATTTTTTGACCCGCGCAGCCTGAAGTGGGTCCCCGCGGGTCGACCCACGGCTAAAATTTTCCGACCCAACCCAACCCAACCCTCGGGTACCCACGACCCACGTCCACCCCTGGTTCTACTTTTTTCCTGTCCATAAGCAACTCGGCCAATCAAAATACGGCAGTTACTACATATGACACCGAGAACAGCCAATCACGGACGAACTCGACTACTAGTGAAATAATGTCTTGGGCTTGTGTTGCGGTATTAATTCCATCGTTATTTTTGGGTTTTTTAACACATTTTTGCGTGAAAAATATTTGGTTTTCAATTTTTATACCAACCTGAAATATACTATAAGTTCATAAACATGTTATAGTGCTCAGCTTGGAAGTCGAGTGGTTATGATTGTTGCTTCTCAACCTATGGATCAGAGTTCGAATCCCATATTCGAAATTTTGAATTTTCTTTTTTTCAGCCTATAAATAGGGTGTGGGTAAAATCCAGCCCCTGGTTGGGGCCGCAAAAAGAGGCTGGATTTTACCCATCATGGGCTGGAAAATGGGGCTGGATTTTATCCACTTGGGGTTGGGGCTGGGGCTGGGGCTGGGGTCGGGCTGGGGCTGGGGCTGGGGCTGGGGTCGGGCTGGGGCTGGGGCTGGGGTCGGGCTGGGGCTGGGGCTGGATTTTACCCACACCCTATAAATAGGGGTGATGACTTTTTCAAGGTACTTTAAACAAAACGCAGTTTATCGAATGACGTTTGAGGATTAGTTCATGTGAGAAAGCCTATTCCTTTGTCCTCAAGGAGTATGAATCAATTACCTCTAAGGATAGGGACAAGGACATTCCCTATGGACCTTAGGGACATTTCTCAAGGACAGGAACAAAGCATGACGACACAGGGACAAGGACACTTAGGGACAGGGACAAGGATAACACCAAGAGTACATAATAGGAAGAGTGTGACACTGGCCACGTTTGTGGCCTAGCAGCGCGGACATGCTGCGACCATTATCTCCCGAAAAAGGCCACAACTGTGGGGGGGTACCCCCTACACGAATGAAGGCATAGCCCTCAACTGTGGGGGGGGGGACCCCCCCACAAATCAGACCATAGGTCTCAAACGTGGGGGGGACCCACCCCACAAATGAGGGTATACCCTCAAATGTGGGGGGGACCCCCCCACGTTTGGTGCAACCTAAAAAATGCCCCGGAGACGCCCCGCCGCCACTTTTCACGGTAAAATATCGTTCCTAGGGGTATTTTGAAGTGCTGAACACGAATCCGGGGTCCATTTTTGCCTAGAGCCCTCGTGGACCCCGCCAAGCCCCCTTCCCAACGGTACCATGTTTTAGTGGGCCAAAGGGGTTATTTTCGAAATTGAGATTTTGCTGTTTCTCGGGGTAATTTGAGCCCCTGAACACAAATCTGAGGTCTATTTTTGCCTAGGACCCTCCTGGGCCCCCCTGTGACCCACTCCGAGTATCCCCTCTATGAGTTCCTAAGGCGTGAAATTTTCGAAACTGAGATTTTGGTAGTGTTAGGTGTAGTACTGTAGTATGATCCGCGGAACACAAACTTTAGGTTCATTTTTGCCTCGCACCGTGTTGGACTTTACTACAGCGGCTACTACAGTAAGGGGTTGTGTGCCATTGTATGTTTTGCTGAGAATGGAGGGTCCACTGCTTAAAATGGAGGGTCCTGTGCCTAGTAAAGAGAGTCCTCTGTTTAGAATAGAGGGTCCTTCGCCCAGAATAGAGGGTCCTCTGGCTAGAATAGAGGGTCTGACTTACAACCCGGCAACCCGTTGTGGCCTACTGGCAATTTTTGTAATTGTTTCAAAGTTATGATGTCAAGAGAAATCAAGTGGTGCCAAAATTATGAAAAACGGTTCAGTAAATTTCTAATTTCGGACTGTTGGGTGAATATATAAAAGAAAAAAACCAAAAATTTACTTGTTTGGACTTCCAAGGATCAGAATATTCAGAAACACAAAAAACCCTTAGAATGCGCTTTGCACCAAAAAAACTGTTAAAAAATTTTCTACCGTAAGAATTGTACGTAACTACATAATCTGCCTGTACCAAAGCCTCGTAAAAATCTGCTGCCTAGAGGGTGTAGCGAATAGTAGTATGGAAAAGAAAGCCGCCTAAGATATTTAAGTCTAAGAGGATCCTAAACGGAAGTGGACTCCGGATTCGTGTTCGGGGCCAAAATAACACTTACACATGAAAAATTTCGATTTTTGAAAAAATGACCCCAAGTTGGTACTGTAGCCCGTGGGGGTCAACTGGGTCCGCGGTCACAAAAATGAGCCCCAGATTCGAGTTCAGCACCTCAAAATACCCCTAGGAACAAAATTTTACCTCAAAAAGTGGCGGCGGGGCGTCTCCGGGGCATTTTTTAGGTTGCACCAAACGTGGGGGGGTCCCCCCACATTTGAGGGTATACCCTCATTTGTGGGGGGGGTCCCCCCCCCGCGTTTGAGACCTATGGTCTGATTTGTGGGGGGGTCCCCCCACAGTTGTGGCCTTTTTGGGGAGATAATGGTCGCAGCATGTCCGCGGCGGCCAAGCTGGGGTGCAGAAGAGTGGCATACACTTCTTATTATGCACTCTTGATAACACTTAAGGTCTAAAGACAGGAACAACGCTTAGGGACGAGTATGAACCAGGCTTTACTCATACGAGTCCGACAGTGACTGTATGGGCGTTGGCTCCTGTTTTGGTTTAGATTGCTGCTATTTTAGGCAGATTACTATCTAAAGAGATTTAGAGAACTTACTTGCATACTCCTAGTTTGTTTTGATTTTGCATCAGCATTACAGTCGGTATTACGAGTAGTTCTACAATTATTTAGCCTCAATCTGCATGCAGTATTTGTCCTGAAATGCCCGAGTTTTATCAAAGTTTTGTTGTAAGGTATTCTTATCTGTCACTTTTGTGTGAAAAATAACCCAAACAAAAGTTTACCAGGGCCAGCCGCTTAAAACAAATAACTGATAAACATCTTCAATTAACTGAAAACGTTTCTACTGATATGCCGAACTTTGATATTTACGAAATATTTCAGTACTGTTTGTTGCTAATAATGTTCTTCCGTATAAAGGTTTTCTACAAGTATTGGTGAAGGTAGAAGTTTTTTACGCGGCCCCTAGGGGCCGCGTATATACTAGAGGCCTGCACGGGCCTATTTTTTCGGCCCGTGGCCCGGCCCGGCCCGTTGCCTTCCGTCGTCGGCCCGGCCCGGCCCGGCCCGTTAGGACCATTTTCAGGCCCGGCCCGGCCCGGCCCGTTCAGAGTCGTCTGTCGGCCCGGCCCGGCCCGGCCCGTTTTCAGGAAAAAAGGTCAGTTGTCCGTAGACACCTCATATTGCATTTTCAAGTAGTGTTACTCGTACCAATGGCGTACCCAGAAAAAAATGTAAGGAAACGAACTTACCATTTCTTTGTAATGGGTTAAAATGCACTTTTTAGCAATTTTAACACTAAATTTTAACAAGACCACTAAAGCCACCAAGTTGCAGGCCGCAGGGGTCTGGGGGCAGCAGCCCATAGCGAAAAAAATGGAGATTTTTTCAATTTTTAGACCGAATTTGGTCAACTGGAGACGTATCTGAAATTTTTTCTAGCAGAAAAATTAAAACAAAAGGTGGGAACGTCACACCAGTAGATGCAGCATAATGTACTCGTGTATACATGCAATTAGCTTTGTTGAAAAATAGTATCAAGGAATATTAACCCACATAGTTGCAGGGGTCTGGGGGCGGCAGCCCCCAGCAAAAAATAGAAATTTTTTGATTTTTAGGCACAATTTGGTCAGCTGGAGACGTATCGGAAATTATTTGTCCGCAAAGTCAGGCCCGTGGCCCGGCCCGGCCCGTCAAGGTTCGGCCCGTGGCCCGGCCCGGCCCGTTCACAAAAATCGCAAGCCCGGCCCGGCCCGGCCCGCGGGCCGGGCCGGGCCGGGCCGCGGGCCGTGATGCAGGCCTCTAGTATATACTATATTCAGAATTTCCGAGTCCTATGTATTTTTGGGTAGGTCAAATTTCCAGTGTTAATTAACACTGGAAGGGTAGGTAGGTCGACCAGATACTGTATTCTGTAGTGCCTGACTGCCTGCAGAGCAGAAGAGTGGTATGATGAATATTCAAAAAGTGACTGCCGCAGTGGGCTCGAACCACCTCCCTTCCGATTGAAAGTCGGACGCTCTACCAACTGAGCTAAGCCGGCCGTTGACAAGAAGCTGATGTAATGCAGTGTCTACTGAAACGTAAATACTGCGAAGCGACTCAGCAAGCAGTCTCTATAAAAAACACTAACGAACAATTAGAGATTTAAATAAACTGAAATGAAATGGAATTCTACGTAGGAAACTTACAACGTTCAACAAACGACATTAAACCTACATATATGTTACTATTAGCTGTTGCCACTACAGTTTATCTTGAACAAGAACGGTGATTAGTTAAGCTGGTCAGTCGGCAGCTAAGATAATATCTTTCTTTAATAAACTATAAGTTAACTATATTCAATGATATTTAGTTCACTCAATTTTATTAGTAGGTTTACAATTTTGAGACTTCAGTGCCTTACATACGCACTGGCCACTGTAGACAAACAGAACAAGAGCTAGCCTTCCGTCCAAAAATGACAATTTTTTCTTTTCATGTTTCACTCTTCGCCAAAACGTTGCTCTAATGCGCGGTTATGGTCGCGTTTAATATTTCCTGCGGAATATAGACACTCCAAGGTCATGCTCAGTACTCAATCAGGAGGTACACTTCTTACTCAGCAGAAGAGCTTGTTAAGTGACTAGCCAGTTCTTAGGCAATGCCAGGAGAACATGCATAGGTTTTACTTATCCACTCGGAATAACAGTAATAGCAGAATTTAATTGGTTAATGCCATCACACAGAACTGATTTATAAAAATTAAAGTCATTGTACGTTGATCCACAAAACACAAGACGAGAACTGGTGAATAATATCAGAACCAGCCCGACCTGAGCAGACCCGTTTGGTTTCCGACCAACTAATCAACCATATCTGTTTTTGAGCTGCACGAAATTTTTAAATCTCCGGTTTTTCACATTTAGCTATGTATAATATATCTACAGAAAAAGGTGACCCTACGTTATATTCATGATACGAAAAAAATTCGTGTTGAACACCTCCACCGTACTCTAAAATTGAACTGACCCGTTTTCATTTCTACGGCGGAACATTGTCACTGTCGTACCCAACCCATGTGGACAGTTACTCTATATTTCAGTCATCATGAAATCTAACCGATTTAATCTGGATCGGCTTTCTTTGTTTGTCTGGGTAGATCGTAGCAGAACTAGAACTGCACCATTTTCCGTGTTGTCACAAACAATACTTAGCTGCTTGTACTTTTCCAATAAATCTAATGCAATTAGTTTTTTACTGCAAGTTACATATTTGTGCGACTTGTACTTTAGGATGTGCGACTTAAATTGTACATTATTTTCGATTAATTTTCTTTTTTAATCGTTGATTTGTTTGCACAGATTTAATTTTAGACTTGATATATAATTGATTTTAGACTTAATTATTATTTATTTATTTTTTGCTTTGTTTGCGCTGATGTATCACTTCGATCATGATGTTTTGAGCCCAACAACGTCTGCAAGATACAAAGCCAAATATAAATTGCTTGGCGGCTCATCAAGGTAGAGTGTCAATATTTCACAGGAAATAAAACGCGGCCATTACCTATCGCATAATTAACGCATAACGTCGTCGACATAGCGCGCTTCATTTTTTGAGCAGAAGTTTTGTTTCCAGTATTGATTTGATACATAGCAATAAATTTTAAATAATTTTAAATTTTGAACGTAAACTATTGTTTTTGCTCAGTTGAAATTTCAGCAAAAAAGAGACCTACTGTTCCGCTGGTTTGAAATTTCAGCAGAGCTAAAACCACGATTTAGGCAAATCTACAAAATTCGTAACGAATCGGGCGATTATTTTTTCGTTATGAAATCATGGGCAAATCATATAAAAACGTAAAACCATGTTTTTATACCACCTTTGTGAAATCCACCCATGGGGTTTCGTTGAGAGGGCTTTAAATTTCATGAGCCTTTTCCCTTGGCTTTATTAAGTCCGGATCTGTAGTCGAGGTAATAAGGAAAGTTTGCATATTGCATATGTGACAAGTTTTGCACCTTGTGAAACAGTCGCGTGAGCTTTGAAGTGTGAATGCTTAGTTTATGTTTCCCCTGCTGAAATTTATAGACAAAGCGTCATTTTGGTCCCAGCCGAACTTGTCCTGACAATTTTTTGACAAGTTTCAACTGAACGGTGTTTCGGAACAAGCTTTTATTGGTTTTATAAAAAAGCCTGTTGTGCAGACATTTTCCGTACCTTAGATACTTTAAATGTGATAAACGTGTTTTGCTGTCTTGACGTTTTAATAACAAAGTGGTCGTTGTTTAGTTTTTGACATTGTTTAATTAATAATGTGAACGTTAAATTTTATAAGTGCTCCACTTGGTAATAAGTACTTGTAATATGTATTTGATAATATTAAAATAAGTGTTTCTTAAGCTGGGGCATATTTTGTTACTAACTAATAACCAGATTTTTCAAAATTCACATTCATACGTTTTAGTCAAATTCCAATTAGATTAGATATTGCTTGTAATGTTAATACTGTAGCATGTCGGAAAAACGTGGTGCAACAAAAATCGTTTATGTACATTTCAACGTACATAATTTACATTAGATAAAGAATACTGTAAATTTTCAGCCTGCTTATTTGGTCCCACGTTATTTGTAAAATAATTGTAGGTAAGCCCAACAAGCTACCCTACTACAAAGATATTTAAATAGTCTAATTAGGTATGTAGAAAGCTATATGTAATTTTTGTTTAAAAAGAATGTTTAGAATGACAGTATGTTGGAAGTTATTGTGCTGATAACATAACAAAACCATGCATCACAAAAATACATCCGAAACTGTTTATTCATTTGACGCTCTTCATGTGGAGCTGCAACGGAAAGTGAAGCGATTATGGTAATGCTAATGGTAGTCACACTGCAAGTATTTTAGGATTATGGTAATGCTAATGGTAGTCACACTGCTAGTATTTTAGGATTATGGTAATGCTAATGGTAGTCACACTGCAAGTATTTTAGGATTATGGTAATGCTAATGGTAGTCACAATGCAAGTATTTTAGGATTATGGTAATGCTAATGGTAGTCACACTGCAAGTATTTTAGGATTATGGTAATGCTAATGGTAGTCACAATGCAAGTATTTTAGGATTATGGTAATGCTAATGGTAGTCACAATGCAAGTATTTTAGGATTATGGTAATGCTAATGGTAGTCACACTGCAAGTATGTTAGGATTATGGTAATGCTAATGGTAGTCACACTGCAAGTATGTTAGGATTATGGTAATGCTAATGGTAGTCACACTGCAAGTATGTTAGGATTATGGTAATGCTAATGGTAGTCACACTGCAAGTATGTTAGGATTATGGTAATGCTAATGGTAGTCACACTGCAAGTATGTTAGGATTATGGTAATGCTAATGGTAGTCACACTGCAAGTATGTTAGGATTATGGTAATGCTAATGGTAGTCACACTGCAAGTATTTTAGGATTATGGTAATGCTAATGGTAGTCACACTGCAAGTATTTTAGGATTATGGTAATGCTAATGGTAGTCACAATGCAAGTATTTTAGGATTATGGTAATGCTAATGGTAGTCACACTGCAAGTATTTTAGGATTATGGTAATGCTAATGGTAGTCACACTGCAAGTATGTTAGGATTATGGTAATGCTAATGGTAGTCACACTGCAAGTATGTTAGGATTATGGTAATGCTAATGGTAGTCACACTGCAAGTATGTTAGGATTATGGTAATGCTAATGGTAGTCACACTGCAAGTATGTTAGGATTATGGTAATGCTAATGGTAGTCACACTGCAAGTATGTTAGGATTATGGTAATGCTAATGGTAGTCACACTGCAAGTATGTTAGGATTATGGTAATGCTAATGGTAGTCACACTGCAAGTACGTTATGATTCACTAATTCAATTATACCAAACTTGTAAGCATTAGCAGTTAAATCAATCATATTTTGCCATCACTTGTCATTACATCATATATGCTTGTTACTTTATAACACTATGTAATTGTTATAATTTTATTAATTTTTCTTAAACTCCATGATAAGGTAGACATTAGACACTCTACATACTAGAAAACACAGAGAAACTAAAGACAAGTTCTTTACTGTTTTCTTATAATTTCATTTGCAGATTACTAAACTGCCTTCTTATTCTTGATTTCAGCATCGGGGTATGGATCCTAGGTCTACTAGCGCTGGCAGGCTGGATCACCGCCCTCGTCTTTATGTTTCTCTGGGAAAAGCTGCACGAGAAAAAACACATCCAGCCCTTATTCGTATCCGAGTCGTGGGAAGGCAAGTTCTTCCATGGAGCTGTGGCCACTGATGATCCTACTTGCTCACAAGTGGGACGGTGGGTCATATAATCATTACTAAATTTCAAATATCTACTGATAATGGTTATCGTTGACGCCACATCTGATAGCGTGACATAAGGACCATGATACCAGCTCAATCATTTTTATAACTACACTATTTAAGAGCTAAACATACACTGAACATATAAGACTGATTGAAAATACACCAATTCTGTTCAAGAAAAAAGTTGGAGTTTCTCATACAATGACCCAGGATAGTGCATATGTAACTAAAGGAACAATTATGTAGAATAAGAAATAGCACTTAGCAAAAGATCATTCTGTTTAACCATTGGAAGCTTTTTTTGAACGATTGGCTTAACCTGTTGACCTCCTTTTCGGCACTCTGGCCTCACAATGTAACCACTTCTCACTCAGCAGAACTAGTTGTAGACAATTAATCAAGTGATGTGGATTTCAGTGATTTCCTCGTTGCCGGAGGGCACGCCGTGGATGCGGCCATCGGTGCCCTTCTTTGCAACGGAATCATGAATGCTCACAGCATGGGCTTGGGCGGAGGCATGCTAATGCTAGTTTATGAAAAGTAAGAAATTAAAGTGATATTTTGAAATTCGGTTTCAAACTTTAGGCTACTCTACTTCATCAGTGAATTTGTTTTTTTCGGCTTGATATGACTTACTTGTGTGATATTGTGTCAAAAATTAATAAATAAAACTAAAAAATTTAATTTGCATTTTTTTAGTAAAACTGTACATATGCAAGATTATAACAAAGTACAATCAGCGAATCAGTATAAATGTGTAAATAAGGCAATACGAGTGGTTGATAATTTCAGCGCTACGCAGAAGTGCACCGCAATCGATGCTCGTGAAAGTGCTCCGACTAATTTTCCTGACGGCCGCCCGGATATTGTCGGTAACACACTTATGAAAAATAACACACGTTTTTTTGTCGCTTTGAAATTAAAACTGATCACATATTAGATTTGATAGAATTGAATCTGACCTAATGGTTGTTGGGTTGCCGACCACCAGCGAAGCAGTGGTGCAACCCATTGTATTCATATTCCTGTTGTTGTTTTTTTTGGGTTGCCGACCCCCAGCGAAGCAGGGGTGCAACCCATTGTATTCATATTCCTGTTTTTTTTGTTTTTGTTTTTCCTGTGATCAAAAGTTTGTTACTCGTTTTTCTCTGGAGTTACTGAGAGGATTGGTCCCAAACTTTGGTGGGGGAACCCCCCCCCTATGAGTAGTTGTGCCCCCCACCTTGGTGACCCCCTGACCCCGCGGGCGGCCGCGTCACGTGAGCCCACAAAATATTTATGGTACAAATAAAACACCAAGGGGGGACCCTAGTGAACTTGAAAAATTTTTTGTTTGGGATTTGGACAAAAACTTGTCTCTAGGGGTAGTTTTGGCCACTGAACACGAATCTGGCGTTATTTTTTACCCAGGACCCCCCATGAATCCGCCTATGACCCCGCCCCAGGGTACCCCCTCCCTAGGGCGTCATATGGGGTCAAATTTTCGAAATTGAGATTTTGATGTTTTTACAGGTAATTTGGGCCCCTGAACACGAATATGAGGTTCATTTTTGTCTAGGAGCTTCCTGGGCCCCCCTATGACCCCCTCAGGGTACCCCCTTCCTAAGGGGTCCTAAAGCCTAGTTCAGAGTAGTCCGGATGTGTCCGTAGTTGTCCGTGTCCGAGTCTGTGTCCGTGTCCGGAAGGTTGTCCGTAGCGTTTGTCCGTGTCCGTAAGCAGCATTAATTCAGACTTCTACGGACACGCTACGGACAGTGCGTATGCATATAAAATAACGCCTATGCATTCTGCAGCGTACCTAGCGTGTGAGAAAGCAACCTTCAAAAAATCAATAAAGCGTTCTAAGCACACTAAAATGCAGCTACTGAGCTCATATTACGAACAATTTAATAAAATTTTGTAACCCGTGGAGCAATTTTATGTGTACGCAAACACACGTGACTAATAAAGCTTTTATTTGATTGGGTGGTTGCTTACGGACACGGACAAAGTTGAACTGAATTCAACTTGTCTTCCGGACAGTCGGACAGCCTTTACGGACACTCTCGGACAACTTGTTACGGACATCCGGACAAAGGTGAATTAAACTACTCTTACGGACACGGACACGGACTCGGACACGGACAGCCCTTACGGACAACTATGAACCGGGCTTAAGGGGTCCAATTTTTGAAATTGGGATTTTGGTGTTTTTAGGGGTAATTGGAGCCCCTGAACACGAATCCTAGGTCCAGTTCTGCCCAGCACCTCCTGGACCCGCCTCAGGGTACACCCCCCTAGGGGGTCCTTTGGGGTCAAATTTTCGAAATTGAGATTTTCATGTTTCTAGACGTAATTTGAGCTGCTGAACACGAATAGAGGGTCCACTGACTACAATAGAGGGTCCTCTGCATAGAATAGAGGCTCCACTGCCTAGGGTAGAAGGTTCTCTGCCTAGAATAGAGGGTCCTTTACCCAGAATAGTCGGTCGTCTGCTTATAATAGAGGGTCCTCCGGCGAGAATAGAGGGTCTTCTGCCTAGACTAAAGGGTCCCTTACCGAGAATGGATAATTTTCTGTCTAGAGCACTAGGTTCTCTACCTTCAGAGGGTTTTTGCTTAAAATAGAGGGGCCTCCTCTTCCTAGAATAGAGGGTCCTCTGCTTAGAATAGAAGGTCCTCTGCCTAGAATAGAGGGTCCTCTGCCTAGAATAGAGGGCCCCTTAAGCCCGGTTCATACTTGTCCTTAAGAATATAGGGACAGGGACAAGGACAAATTTGGGACAGCTGCTGTGTAAAATTTACTTCATCGTTTCTGCTAATTTTTGGCATGACGACAAGAATTTACTCAACATTATATACTACACGCGAAAAAATAGCAGAAACGATTGCGTCAATTTTCCACACCAGCTATCCCAAATTTGTCCTTGTCCCTGTCCCTATGTTCTTAAGGACAAGTATGAACCGGGCTTTACCGGTCGGCAACCCGTTGTAGCCTACTGACGATTTTTTTGTTTTTGTTTTTTTTCCTGTTAGCAAAAGTTTGTTACTTGTTTTTCTCTGGAGTTACTGGGGGGATTGGTCCCAAACTTTGGTGGGGGGACCCCCCCTATGAGTAGTTGTGCCCCCCACCTTGGTGACCCCCTGACCCCACGGGGGGCCGGGTCACGTGACCCCCGAAAACGATGAAACACAAGGGGGGACCCTTGTGAACTTGAAGAAACTTTCCAAGGATTTGGACAAAAACTTGTCACTAGGGGTAGTTTTGGCCCCTAAACACGAATCTGTGGTTATTTTTTACCCAGAACCCCCCTGGACCCCTCATGGTACCCCCCTAGGGGGCCCTCAGGGGTCAAATTTTCGAAATGAAGATTTTGATGTTTTTAGGGGTAATTTGAGCCCCTGAACACAAATCCAAGGTTCGTTTTTGCGTAGGACCCTCCTGGAACCACTCGACCCACTCAGGGTAGCCCCCTCCTAAGGGTTCAAATTTTCTAAATTGAAATTTTGGGGTTCTTGTGGGTAATTTGTGTCCCTGAACATAAATATCAGGTTTTTTTACCGAAAATAGACGATCTTTTGCCTATAATGGAGGGTCTTCTGCTTAGAATAGAGGGTCCTCTGCCTAGAATGGAGGGTCATCTGCCTAGAATAGAGGGTCTCCCGCCTAGACTAGAGGGTCTTTTACCGAGAATGGATGATTTTCTGCGTTGAACCCTAGGTTCTCTGCCTTGAGGGTTTTTTGCTTGAGATAGAGGGTTCTCTACCTAGAATAGAGGGTCCTTTGCTTAGAATAGAGGGTCATCTACGTAGAATAGAAGGTCGTCTGCCTAGAATAGAGTGTCATCTGCTTAGAATAGAAGATCCTCTGCCTAGAATAGAGGGTCCCTTACCGGTGGGCAACCCGTTGTGGCCTACCGGCGATTTTTTTAGTTTTGTTTTTTGTTCGTTTTTAGTTTTTTAATTCTCCTTGAGAGAGCGGAGAGGGCTCTGCAGCTACCGAGATTTCCTCGTTGTGACTGTGTGCAGCCTATTTCGACCGGCAACTTTTGTTAGTCTATGGATTAGCCCTTGAGGTGGTATTCGCCTAGACCTTATTTCAGAAAATCATTGTGAAACGATGGAAGAAATATGGAGTTCTGATCGTCTTCTCGTAAATTACTGCATATTAACTAGGTTTGATTAAATAGATTAACTTCATAACTCATTTTATGTTTAAGCAACTCTTCAAGCAAATGCAGATGATTAGTCGTTCCACAAAGTTCAATAATCTTGCATAAATCTTATTTTGAGTTACTAAAGCTTATCTAGTTAATCTGATTGAAAAGCTAGCAGTTTGTTCTTTTCGAAATGACGTCTCGTGCTACTTTTTGTCTGAGAGTCCAGCAATTTTTGGTCAGACTTTAAGCCCTAAGAATTGTAGTTGAAACCAATGAACTGATTTCATGTTGTAGGTCTGGAGAGTGCAGCGGTTCCTGGCGAGTTGTCGGGATACTGGGAGGCGCACCAGCAGTTCGGGAGGCTGGACTGGTACACGCTGTTCAGACCTGCCATCCAGGCCGCTAATCACGGATTCTATATGAACAGACCATTGTCGGATTCCTTGAAATTGCTGGAGGTTATGGGAACCAATGCCAGTCTCATGGGGTACAATTAAGATGGGACATTGACTGAGTAACATGTATTTGAGATGGACAAGATTTAGTATTGTATTAAATCAGCATTGGGGCCTATGAAACTCAGGGGCTGTGGTGTAGTGGTTAGCATTCTTGTCTTTGACGCAAGCGGCCCCGGTTTGATTCCTGGCGCCTCCATTTCTTTCTTCTTTCTAAATCGAGGCCTTATCTTTCTTTCAACAGTATACCATATTGTTTGCAGATGTACTGTTAACTGTACTATATGTATTTTTCTTACTTACTTGTAAATAAGTTTTGAGCAAGTGCTAATTAACTTTGTAGTGGACCAATATGAAAAGGTTCTGAAGCAGTTAAAAATTAATTTGATTCAAAATTTTAAAAAATTTTATTTATCAATAATTTGAAAAAATTTTGCTTTTAGTCCGTTTTATGATCCGAAAACAGATCATGCTTTGCGGGAAGGCCAACAGGTGTTTTGGCCAACTCTAGCTGAAACATTAACAGAACTGGCGAATGCACCTGACCCAGCTGAACTGTTTTATAGAGGACCTCTTGCTCAGAAAATGGCCGATGAAATCACCAGTAAAGGTAGATAAATTGGTTTGTACACTAAGGGCCTATTCCTTTACCGGATTAAAGGGTTGATTATAATCGGACTAAACGATTCAAAAATTATGCAGAAAAATGCCATTCCAAAACCTCCGAATTAAACGGACTTAACTTTTAACGCGCTGCTTTTTGAGCGGACTAAACGGACTTAACTATGCACGCTAATGTTAAGCATGCATGTTAAATCAGTCTAGTCCAGTGGTATGTAGTTTTGGAATGGAGTCAGACTAAAATTAGCCGCTGACTTATTTTCACTCGTTTAGTCCGTTTAAGGGGGTAGTGTCGCGAAAGCAGTCGACTTTGCGCGACTATAAAACTTTTTCAATGAAAGATAGGTCATTGTTCTTTATATATTCTAAAAATATGTTTCAAAGCAAATATTTTTGCCAAGTTTCAAAAAAATTGATGCGCCATACAGTTAGCAGTGAACTCGCAAAGTCGGAAAAATGACGTTTTGAAAACCTATTCACATTCGATAATTTCGTTACAATTAAAAAACTTTTTGTTTAGATTCTTTACACAAAGTAAATGCACATATACTCTAGTTTATGCACGAAAAATTTAGTGCAAATTGCTTGAGTGGTTGTGGAGTAATGGCTGTTGGAACGGTGAAACTGTACGTAACTTGTGAAGTACTCACAGCAATAATGATAAATTCTGAAAAATTTAGACACTTATTTTGAAATCAAAAGAAAAACGAACCTTTATTTTTCATTTTTCTTATTTGTGGCAAAAAATTGTGCGTCAAAACATTACATGTACTTCACAAGCTGGCCAATCTGATATCTGGCTTGATTTTTTGAACTTTTATGTTTCTATTGTGTGATGTCTGGCTCACAAATGGTGATTGGTTAAAAATATTGGTAGATATTGGTAGTCTAGTGTCTGGCAGTATTTATTTGAAACCATATGGCATTTCACTAGTTTCTCAGTGAACGTACATTTTCAAAGCAAAAAGTTCTCATTTTGCAACCTATGAGCAAAACTGCTTTGGCGACACTACCGCCTTAACCCGATTTGCCATTTCAAAACATCGGACTAAATTAAGTCCAGTCCGTTTAATCCGGTAAAAAAATTTACCCTCAGTGATGTTTTAACGTGATTAGCAGAATTAAGGTGAATGTTTTTGTGTACTGTCAGTAAGTTTTTGTTTGGTTATTATATTTACTAAAATGTACATAATCACCAAAACTTTTCACAAAACTCAGAGGTGAATCTGTTGACCAGCTTGTGCTCGAACACTTTTTCTGCATAAAAAATGGTGTGTATTTATAAAAGCGGTCTTGTTTCAGGCGGTTACATAACAAAAGAGGAACTGGCCAGCTACAAGCCGCGGGTGATGGAGGGGGTGCAGGTGCGACTGAGAGACGGGAGCCGGGTCTGCGTCATGCCCCCGCCGAGCTCGGGATTAGCTTTATCCTTCTTTTTGAATCTCATTGATCGTAAGCCTTCATTGGCTATAATGGGTGTCTCTTATTTACTGCTTATAACAACGACACTGTTGGGTGTATGCTGATAGTATGCCACTATACCATATTATGGTATATGGTTTGCATTATTATTATTGTACTAGGTATTATTTTTATGGTTTCAAACGTATTTTCATGTCTACATCTGTCTTTTGTATGTGAGTAGGTTTTTTATAAACTTGGGGCCAGTTCCTGAAATGGATTAAATGGATTAGATTAAAATTTATTTGCTTAATAACTTATCTCGAAGTTTAGATAGACTTGAAAAATTTTATTTTGTGCACAAACGGGAAGGGCTACCAATAATTGCTATTTCAAATTTCGTATAAATTAATAAACGATGTCATGAGTTATTTGCAAAACAAATTTAAATCTAATCCGTTTTCCTGTGA
Source organism: Trissonchulus sp. WLG1_4 (assembly GCA_030248245.1). Lineage (NCBI taxonomy): Eukaryota > Metazoa > Nematoda > Enoplea > Enoplida > Ironidae > Trissonchulus > Trissonchulus sp. WLG1_4. The sequence continues at coordinate 30,643 of JASANF010003370.1, read as the reverse complement.
TTTGTTTAGGCCTTGACCTAGATCCCCATCTGTTTGATGACCGTAGCACACCGACAGATTTTGTTCACGGTTATCATTACTTGGCTGAAGCAATGAAGTATTCTTATTTAGCCTGGGATACTTTCGAGGACCCAATCAATGACTCCAAATGGATGGGACAGGTTTGACAGTGGCTGAGTTTTAATTACCATTTAATTCACTATGTGATGAGTAGCCATTCGACGTATATAAAACTTGACTTCTTCATTCTAGTCTGATGAAATTCCAATAGTTTTTCAAGAAGTGTAGATCTGTGTGTTTACTGTTTAGTGGCCCAATTTTTGTTCCTTCTAGAGAAGGAACTATTGTTTTGAAACTAACTGTTCGCAGCGTTAAACGCTGCTGAGCAGGCTGCATAGCCTATATGTTTTGTGCGTGTTTTCAGCCTGGGAGTTGGCTGCTGATTTTTGTCTGCGTATATGCATAAAAATCAATAATCGATGTAGAGTGTTGTAGTAATGTACATTTGCAGACTCGACACCGTAATGTTGCACCATCCGTATATAAGAGCCCCTAAAAACATTGTGTATAGCTTCTTAGAGCTGATGTGCTCAGCTCAGATCAAAGCGTAATTTGGGCCGAATGGCTCGCTGCAGCGGGATGCTTAACATCCTGCAGCACTTTTTTGTAAATGTACGTACATACGTAGGTACAAGTAGGGTAAGTACCTAAGTTACGCAATGTAGTGTACAGCAGGGGAATAGATACAATTCAATTAAACTTGTAAGGTAGACACCGAGGAAGGAACATTGCCCCTTTTGGGGCCTACTTGTTTATCTAACTGGCGCACATCAAAACCCATGTTTCACTAAGCATGTGCAAATTTGACATTTATCGCCGTAAAAGTATTATTTGCTTCGTGACTGACTTATAATCTAAAATGGAATGCTTTCTTTTAGTACGTGCAGAACTGGACCAACACTGAATTCATCGATTTGGTTGCGAAAAACATTACCAGCCGAGGACACAGTAAAAAATACTACAACCGAATGAAGGAACACTTGAAGATGCCATCGGAACAGTCTGACGCTTCCAATGATCCCTTCGGCACTGCTCACATTAGTGTGGTTGATTCCGAAGGCAATGCTGTATCGGTTACCAGCAGTATTAACTGGTAGTAAGTGTTGCTGTTTTGTTGCTTCCAACGATCCCTTCGGCACTGCTCACATTAGTGTGGTTGATTCCGAAGGCAATGCTGTATCGGTTACCAGCAGTATTAACTGGTAGTAAGTGTTGCTGTTTTGTTGCTTCCAATGATCCCTTCGGCACTGCTCACATTAGTGTGGTTGATTCCGAAGGCAATGCTGTATCGGTTACCAGCAGTATTAACTGGTAGTAAGTGTTGCTGTTTTGTTGCTTCCAATGATCCCTTCGGCACTGCTCACATTAGTGTGGTTGATTCCGAAGGCAATGCTGTATCGGTTACCAGCAGTATTAACTGGTAGTAAGTGTTGCTGTTTTGTTGCTTCCAATGATCCCTTCGGCACTGCTCACATTAGTGTGGTTGATTCCGAAGGCAATGCTGTATCGGTTACCAGCAGTATTAACTGGTAGTAAGTGTTGCTGTTTTGTTGCTTCCAATGATCCCTTCGGCACTGCTCACATTAGTGTGGTTGATTCCGAAGGCAATGCTGTATCGGTTACCAGCAGTATTAACTGGTAGTAAGTGTTGCTGTTTTGTTGCTTCCAACGATCCCTTCGGCACTGCTCACATTAGTGTGGTTGATTCCGAAGGCAATGCTGTATCGGTTACCAGCAGTATTAACTGGTAGTAAGTGTTGCTGTTTTGTTGCTTCCAATGATCCCTTCGGCACTGCTCACATTAGTGTGGTTGATTCCGAAGGCAATGCTGTATCGGTTACCAGCAGTATTAACTGGTAGTAAGTGTTGCTGTTTTGTTGCTTCCAATGATCCCTTCGGCACTGCTCACATTAGTGTGGTTGATTCCGAAGGCAATGCTGTATCGGTTACCAGCAGTATTAACTGGTAGTAAGTGTTGCTGTTTTGTTGCTTCCAATGATCCCTTCGGCACTGCTCACATTAGTGTGGTTGATTCCGAAGGCAATGCTGTATCGGTTACCAGCAGTATTAACTGGTAGTAAGTGTTGCTGTTTTGTTGCTTCCAACGATCCCTTCGGCACTGCTCACATTAGTGTGGTTGATTCCGAAGGCAATGCTGTATCGGTTACCAGCAGTATTAACTGGTAGTAAGTGTTGCTGTTTTGTTGCTTCCAATGATCCCTTCGGCACTGCTCACATTAGTGTGGTTGATTCCGAAGGCAATGCTGTATCGGTTACCAGCAGTATTAACTGGTAGTAAGTGTTGCTGTTTTGTTGCTTCCAACGATCCCTTCGGCACTGCTCACATTAGTGTGGTTGATTCCGAAGGCAATGCTGTATCGGTTACCAGCAGTATTAACTGGTAGTAAGTGTTGCTGTTTTGTTGCTTCCAACGATCCCTTCGGCACTGCTCACATTAGTGTGGTTGATTCCGAAGGCAATGCTGTATCGGTTACCAGCAGTATTAACTGGTAGTAAGTGTTGCTGTTTTGTTGCTTCCAATGATCCCTTCGGCACTGCTCACATTAGTGTGGTTGATTCCGAAGGCAATGCTGTATCGGTTACCAGCAGTATTAACTGGTAGTAAGTGTTGCTGTTTTGTTGCTTCCAACGATCCCTTCGGCACTGCTCACATTAGTGTGGTTGATTCCGAAGGCAATGCTGTATCGGTTACCAGCAGTATTAACTGGTAGTAAGTGTTGCTGTTTTGTTGCTTCCAATGATCCCTTCGGCACTGCTCACATTAGTGTGGTTGATTCCGAAGGCAATGCTGTATCGGTTACCAGCAGTATTAACTGGTAGTAAGTGTTGCTGTTTTGTTGCTTCCAACGATCCCTTCGGCACTGCTCACATTAGTGTGGTTGATTCCGAAGGCAATGCTGTATCGGTTACCAGCAGTATTAACTGGTAGTAAGTGTTGCTGTTTTGTTGCTTCCAATGATCCCTTCGGCACTGCTCACATTAGTGTGGTTGATTTCGAAGGCAATGCTGTATCGGTTACCAGCAGTATTAACTGGTAGTAAGTGTTGCTGTTTTGTTGCTTCCAATGATCCCTTCGGCACTGCTCACATTAGTGTGGTTGATTCCGAAGGCAATGCTGTATCGGTTACCAGCAGTATTAACTGGTAGTAAGTGTTGCTGTTTTGTTGCTTCCAATGATCCCTTCGGCACTGCTCACATTAGTGTGGTTGATTCCGAAGGCAATGCTGTATCGGTTACCAGCAGTATTAACTGGTAGTAAGTGTTGCTGTTTTGTTGCTTCCAACGATCCCTTCGGCACTGCTCACATTAGTGTGGTTGATTCCGAAGGCAATGCTGTATCGGTTACCAGCAGTATTAACTGGTAGTAAGTGTTGCTGTTTTGTTGCTTCCAACGATCCCTTCGGCACTGCTCACATTAGTGTGGTTGATTCCGAAGGCAATGCTGTATCGGTTACCAGCAGTATTAACTGGTAGTAAGTGTTGCTGTTTTGTTGCTTCCAATGATCCCTTCGGCACTGCTCACATTAGTGTGGTTGATTCCGAAGGCAATGCTGTATCGGTTACCAGCAGTATTAACTGGTAGTAAGTGTTGCTGTTTTGTTGCTTCCAACGATCCCTTCGGCACTGCTCACATTAGTGTGGTTGATTCCGAAGTCAATGCTGTATCGGTTACCAGCAGTATTAACTGGTAGTAAGTGTTGCTGTTTTGTTGCTTCCAACGATCCCTTCGGCACTGCTCACATTAGTGTGGTTGATTCCGAAGGCAATGCTGTATCGGTTACCAGCAGTATTAACTGGTAGTAAGTGTTGCTGTTTTGTTGCTTCCAATGATCCCTTCGGCACTGCTCACATTAGTGTGGTTGATTCCGAAGGCAATGCTGTATCGGTTACCAGCAGTATTAACTGGTAGTAAGTGTTGCTGTTTTGTTGCTTCCAACGATCCCTTCGGCACTGCTCACATTAGTGTGGTTGATTCCGAAGGCAATGCTGTATCGGTTACCAGCAGTATTAACTGGTAGTAAGTGTTGCTGTTTTGTTGCTTCCAATGATCCCTTCGGCACTGCTCACATTAGTGTGGTTGATTCCGAAGGCAATGCTGTATCGGTTACCAGCAGTATTAACTGGTAGTAAGTGTTGCTGTTTTGTTGCTTCCAACGATCCCTTCGGCACTGCTCACATTAGTGTGGTTGATTCCGAAGGCAATGCTGTATCGGTTACCAGCAGTATTAACTGGTAGTAAGTGTTGCTGTTTTGTTGCTTCCATGGTTGCTATATTTGTTCGCTATTTATTTTTTATTTATAAAGGTTTGTTTTTATCTAATTTTTGTGAATAATTGAATACAATGAGGCTTGTCTTGTAACATCTAGCCGTCATTTTATCCAAATCTTGCAGGAGCTTTTGTCAGAATTGTTAATGTAATGCTTAGTTTTGTGTTTGTTAATTTGTTGTTTATTTTTTGCCCTTCTTTGAAGGTCCATTGATTTTTATTAGTGTTTTTAGAAAACTCTGCTGAAATCCCCTTGAATGCGTATATTAATGTAAAGCAGCTCTGCAATACGATTGGACTTTGAACAGCTTTTACAAATTAACAGACTTTCGCTCGGGAAATCGCGATCTATCCTTACCTGGCTATTTTCAGTAAAACTGCTGAACCTAACAGATAGTTTACATACTCTCATATCAGTCCTAAACTATGCTACACATTTAATTCAAACTCAGTACCGAATTATTTCTAGTCTCGGCAGCAGAATATTCCTGGACTCCACTGGTTTCCCGATGAACAACCACATGGTGGACTTTGCCTTTGAGGGCAGTCGAAATCGAGTCAAACCCGCTCGTCGACCTCGTTCAAATATGACGCCCGCCATTGTTACTCGACCTGACGGATCCGTCAGGCTGGTCAGTGGAGCCGCGGGAGGCGGTCGAATACTGGCTGGAACTTCCCAGGTGTCCTTATTTTAATAATTAATATTTAAAGTCACTATTTAAATTATTTCATAGATTAATTATTAATTTTAAATTGAAAAAAAATGTGAGAATTTTATTTTTAATAATTAATATTTAAAGTCACTACTTAAATTATTTCTTAGATTAATTATTAATTTTAAATTGAAAAAAATGTGAGAATTTTATTTTTAATAATTTAGCTAAACAACATTTCATTGTATTTATGTTGTATTGTATTTGTATTAATTGCACACTAAAAATAAATTGAGTTTTTTAGTTGTATTAATATTGCATAAATACTATTTTAAAAACAATCTTTATATATATTAAGTTAAAAGATTTTAGGATGCCTATCAAAATTAACATGAATATTAAAAATCATTCAATCAATTGTGGAATATCAGTGAGCACATGTGGTCGACTGTTTAATTTCTTATTTACTTGGTAACTACTGTTGGTTATATATGTTTGTTGAGTTTTAGAAACAATGAAAAGTAGTTATTTTCAATTTCAGGTAATGGCGCGTGTGTTGTTTTTCAATGAAACGTTGAAGAAAGCAACCGATGCGGCAAGAATCTATCTGGATGTGAACGAATGGAATTTGGACAGAGAATCATACCTCGATCCAGTCAGTAATTAATTTACCATTGATTGATCACAAACCGACAATTTGTCCAATAGTCTGTTCAAATGTTTGGTTGGATCTAGTAAAGGTTGTACTTACACTTTTAATTCGACAAATGATTCAAGTTGTACTTCAAGTTGAAACATTCTATAATATTCAATAAGGACTCCGTTTAAGGGGGTAGTGTCGCAAAAGCAGTTGATTTTGCGCGACTATAAAACTTTTTCAGTGAAAGATAGGTCATTGTTCTTCATATATTCTAAAAATATGTTTCAAGGCAAAAATATTAGTATTTTTAGTTTTAAAGTTTCAGAAAAATTGATGCAGCATACAGTTAGCAGTGAAGTCGCAGAGTCGGAAAAATGACGTTTTGAAAACCTATTCACATTCGATAATTTCGTCACAATTAAAAAATGTTTTGTTTAGATTCTTTACAAAAAGTACAAGCACATACTCTAGTTTATGCACACAAAACTTAGTGCAAATGGCTTGAGTGGTTGTGGAGTAATGGCTGTTTGAACTGTGAAACTGTGCGTAATCTGTAAAGTACTCACAGCAAAAATGATAAATTCTGAAAAATTTGGACACTTATTTTGAAATCAAAAGAAAAACGAACCTTCATTTTTTATTTTTCCTATTTGTGGCAAAAAATTGTTCGTCAAAACATTATATGTACTTCACAAGCTGGCCAATCTGATATCTGGCTTGATTTTTTGAACTTTTATGTCTCTATTGTGTGATGTCTGGCTCACAAATGGTGATTGGTTAAAAATATTGGTAGATATTGGTAGTCAAGTGTCTGGCAGTATTTATTTGACACCATATTGCATTTCACTAGTTTCTCAGTGAACGTACAATTTCAAAGCAAAAAGTTGTCAGTTTGCAGTCTATGAGCAAAACTGCTTTGGCGACACTACCACCTTAATCTGATTGCTGTATACTGTTAAGTAACTAATTTTAGATTTTCTCTTATTTGAATATATTTAATAGAGATCGGCCGCTAAGCCAAGTGTCGGCCCCGGGCCGGCCCGGGGCCGCAGCCATTTTGACCGGGCCGGCCCCGGGCCGGCCCGGGCCCGGCCCGGACCCGGCATCGGCCCGCGGCCCGCCACCGGCCCCGGGCCGGCCTGGGGCCGTTGCAGTCGGCCCGGGGCCGGCTCGGTCGGCCCGGCCCGCCCGGTCGGCCCGGCCGGCCCGGTCGGCCCGGCCGGCCCGGTCGGCCCGGTCAGCCCGAACCGGCCCGCTGTTTGCCGAGAATCGGCCCGGGGCCGGCCCGGTCGGCCCGGTGGGCCCTTGTTGGCTTGATCAGTCACAAAGCCTGCTAAAATCCAAGAACGACTGTAGCACACTAATAATTTACATACAACTGTATCCTTTTAGACTACAAACACAAAGCTGCCCCTTAAAGTAGCAGTGTTATTCCCCAGCTGTTGCTCTGATAAGTTAGCGCGAGCTCTTGGACCTCGCTCGCTGTGCAATGAATAAATGAATAGCATGACTTTCTATATCTCACGTTCATAGTTTTAGTGTGCCAGCGGCGGTCAACTTACATGAAGATCCCAGATTATTTTGTGTTTCAACTGACGTTTCAACTGTAAAAAATTGATGTTAAGCGTCAGACGCTGAAACTGAACGCTAAAAAAGCTGAAACCTGTATCAGTTTTGTTGTAGGTGGGCGTGGGGTGTACCCCACCTATGAAATCAATAAACTTAAGTCTCAGCTTAGGCGTTTACAAAAGGCTTTAACTGCATTAATCTTCACATTCTTCACTTCACACTTGAGTCAAATTAATTTAAGCCTAAGCTAAGTATCGTTAGTTTTAGTTCCCGCTCACAGCACTTTAATACATTTATATTAAACTGAAGGCAATGCTCGCTAGTTGCCGTGAAGACCAGTTGCTCTACGGAAGTTTGTTAGCGACGTCCATTATGTATGTATAACTTCATTTGATTGGTTCGAGGCTGAAGCTCCACCCAGCGGCCCGGCCGGCCCGGTCGGCCCGGTTGGCCCGGTCGGCCCGGTCGGCCCGGTCGGCCCGGTCGGCCCGCGGCCCCCCCCGCCCCCGCCCCCCTTTAATATTTAAAATTTAAAAGTTTTTTGGTTTTTTGGGGGGGGGGGGGGGACACACGCGGGGGGGCTTGAGGAGGGGGGAGGGCGAGGGCGAGGGGGGGAAGCCAACCCCCCATCCGTACCCCGACCCCCAGGCGGGCCGCTACGGGCCCCCTCGGGTTACAGGAAATACGGACATCCGGCTGGATATTAAATAATATTTCATTTGTTTTCGTTCATAGAAAATGTCTGAAGTGTGTGACACTCGATTGCTACTTTCAGAATAACAAGTTAAACACAGTGTTGGAGACAAGCAGTCAAAATGTATGAAAAGAGTTCAGGGACTAACTTTATCAATTCAGTTATTAGTTTAACGTCACATTACTATGTTTGGAAGATAAATTTCTGCGTTTGTTAATCTGGGTATACTCAAATATTTTGTGGGGTTAAATAACACCAGGGTCCAGTTGCTCAACCTTACAAGTCTTACAATTGTAACAACTGTGAAATTTTACAAGCGTTACAAATTTAAATTTTACAAGCGTTGTATATAAGTTTTCACAAGAGCTACAATTATTACAATTGGAACAATTGTTACCACTGGAACAATTGTAAGATTGTCCTTGAAATGTGCATATAAAATTCAATTGTGAAATAGTTTGGGATCACAATTGTTACCATTGTAACAATTGTAATTCAAAAATCTCAACTTCAATTCAATTTATGCTTACAATTGTTAAGGGCGATTCACACGCTGCGATTTTACTGCGATTTTGCCGCAGCGTTTTTGTCGCTGCGGCAAAACGCAGCTTGCCGCACGCAAAACGCAATGTCTGAACAGACGCAGCGTTTTTAGTGCGGAATGCCTGCGTCTTGATTTTGCCGCAGCGTTTTAAACGCCAGACTGCTATTCGACCTGCGATTTCATTGCGTTTTGACGAGTTGGCATAAACAAATTTCGCGGACCAATTTGTCGTTTTTTCGAAACAGTAAAGACGCAGCAAACTGACCTGCGAGACGCACTAAGGCCGCAAAGCTTGTTCAGACGGTGCGTTTCGCTTGCGACACCCTGCGACTTGCGTTTTGCGTCAAAATCGCAGCGGCAAAATCGCACCGTGTGAATCGGCCTTTACAGTTGTAACCATTGTGGAATTTTTGGGTGGCGCAGCTACAATTGTTAAATTGTTACTGCTACAATTGTTATTGTTACAATTGTAGCCCCGATCATGCACACTATATGCACTATCATACTTACAATTGTTACAATTGTGACATTCTTGGGTTGCGCAATTACAACTGTTGCAATTGTAACAATTGTAAGTATCTGTGGTGTGTAAAATGTACATGATCGGGGCTATAATTGTTGCAATTGTGAAATTTTACAAACGTTTGTGAAATTTTACAAGTGTGTCCGAAGTTTCGTTATTTTTTACAAGTGTCCGATGTTAAAATGAAATTGCTCATATGTAATATAGCTTATTAAAAGACGCAAAAATTAGGTCAAAGTGTTGACAATAAACTTAGAAATCTTTTTATGTAAATAAAAAATTAAAATGATAAATTAATACTAAAAAGTATTGGCATGGAAAAAGACTAAGGGAAGGAAAATCACTTGTAAAAAATTGTTCACAATTGTTACAAATCTGGATTTACAAATGTTACTGCGCAACCCAATTTAGAACATTTTGTTGGAAATAGAATCTAAAAAAATGTTTACAATTGTTACAATAGTAACAATAGTAAAAATTTTGCATTAATTGTGAACAGCTTGGCTTTCGAAATAATAGGCAAGACTTTGCCATTGTTACAACTGTTACAATCGTAAGAAATCACAATTGTCTTTGCGCAGCCGAATACCACATATATACAATTGTGACAATTGTAACAATTGTAGGTTTCAGCAATCGGGCCCAGTAAGTACAACGCTGTTCTGCCATACATCGCGCAAATAGCAACTTGGTCAAACTATCAGTTTCTGAAATGAAAACAATTCAGCTCCTGGCAAAACAGTCCCAGTCCACAAAAGTAGTTTTTTTAGATTAATTGAAAAATGGATGGTTACTAAAACCCGGCCCGGCCCGGCCCGGGCCTTAGATTACCTAAAACCCGGCCTTATGTTAATTTTCGTCTTTCTGGGCCGGAAAATGACTAAAACCTGGCCCGGGCCAAACTTTGACTAAAACCCGGCCCAAGGTGTATCCTGTGTTTTCCCGGCTCGGAAAATGACCAAAACCCGGCTCGGGCCATAGTTTGACTAAAACCCGGCCCAAGGTGTATCTTGTGTTTTCCCGGGCCGGAAAATGACTAAAACCCGGCCCGGGCCATACTTTGACTAAAACCCGGCCCAAGGTTTCTCCTGTGTTTGCCCGGGCCATAGCTTGACTAAAACCCGGCCCAAGGTGTATCTTGTGTTTTCCCGGGCCGGAAAATGACTAAAACCCGGCCCGGGCCATACTTTGACTAAAACCCGGCCCAAGGTTTCTCCTGTGTTTGCCCGGGCCATAGCTTGACTAAAACCCGGCCCAAGGTGTATCTTGTGTTTTCCCGGGCCGGATTATTATTCTTAGACGGCTCGGGCCATAGTTTGACTAAAACCCGGCCCAAGGTGTATCTTGTGTTTTCCCGGGCCGGAAAATGACTAAAACCCGGCCCGGGCCATACTTTGACTAAAACCCGGCCCAAGGTTTCTCCTGTGTTTGCCCGGGCCATAGCTTGACTAAAACCCGGCCCAAGGTGTATCTTGTGTTTTCCCGGGCCGGAAAATGACTAAAACCCGGCCCGGGCCATACTTTGACTAAAACCCGGCCCAAGGTTTCTCCTGTGTTTGCCCGGGCCATAGCTTGACTAAAACCCGGCCCAAGGTGTATCCTGTGTTTGCCCGGGCCGGAAAATGACTAAAACCCGGCCCGGGCCATACCTTGACTAAAATCTGGCCCAAGGTGTATCCTGTGTTTTCCCGGGCCGGAAAATGACTAAAACCCGGCCCGGGCCATACTTTGACTAAAACCCGGCCCAAGGTGTATCCTGTGTTTGCCCGGCCCGGAAAATGACTAAAACCCGGGCCGGGTTCAAACAAAAGCAAAAATGTTTGAATGCAGCGTTTGTAAAAATCAGTGGCACCAAGACTGTGCGGGAGTTGAAGGCAAACTGACAAATAACTATCAATGTCCCAGCTGTTTGGACAATTGATTCACTGGGCTTTGAATCACTTATCTGTCTCGTATTTTGGTCAATCGGTTGTAATTTGGAATCGCTTTAATCGTGTGAATCTCATTGTTTTAGATTTTAGTCAGACTATGGCCCGGGCCGGGTTTTAGTCATTTTCCGGCCTGGGCAAACAGAGGATACACCTTGGGCCGGGTTTTAGTCAAAGTATGGCCCGGACCGGGTTTTAGTCATTTTCCGGCCCGGGCAAACACAGGAGAAACCTTGGGCCGGGTTTAAGTCAACCTATGGCCCGGGCCGGGTTTTAGTCATTTTCCGGCCCGGGCAAACACAGGATAAACCATGGGCCGGGTTTTAGTAACCACCTGAAAAATGCATGCTATATGTACCTAGACGAATATTGCTGCATTATAATGATAGTAGCAACATTATTTTGAATATACCTTATTTTGCATAATCTGTTCGTGAAATTCAAACGGCAGTCAGATCAAAGTTCAGATTAACAGGTGTTGCAACTGTACCAATTTTAACCCTTCAAGCAGCAAAAAATGCCATATCAAGTTTTTTTAATTGTAGCAATTGTAGTTTTAAGCCATCGCACCCGCATTGCGTTTTTTTGTGGTATGTGTAGTTGTGCCTGTGCGCAATCATAGACTAGCAGTTTATTCTGCTAAAATATTAGATAAGTGGCTAGCTAGTTTGTACCATATACTTGATGTAGTGAATAAAATGTTTTTTCTACCTGGATTCTATATTGTTGAGTTCAGTCGACATTTAAGTAGTTGTTGACAGTTGAACATTTGACAGTGATATATACATAACTAGTGTACGCGGTTAATGAAAGTCACGTCGCTAAACTGCATGACGTTTTATCAGTCTGACATTCTTAAAAAAGTTTAATTTACATCATACAAAACACAGATTCAGATTCAATTGCCAGAATGTCTGTGTTGGTTTGCCATCACTGAAACGGATTTATTATCGAAACTTTAATTGGATATTGATTTATTTATTGTTTGTGTCATATTTATGTCTTAACTAAACAGTTGCTTGAAAATGAGTAACCGTTTCACAGTGACACCTGGTAAATGAGTAATCTACAATTAATTATGTAATACCTAGCTCGCTTCATGTTACACCAACACTGGCTTTCGTTATTTTTCAGTTATTTATATTTTACCTAAAGTAGTTATTTTAAAATAAATACCAAAGTGTGTACATCGGATAACTCTTTATTGTCAATATAATACCAAAACACGATTATTTTTGAAGCATGCATTGTACATAAAACAAACATGAACTACAGTTGCTAAAGGAATAATTGTACAAAAAAATACTGGGGACCATTTCAGAAAAACTTCTCCAATTTTTGAAATGGAACGACCTTTGATAAAAATACATCTAATTTTTTCTGGTGAAAACTGTTACACTAAAATTGTCTCGTAGAGAAACGGAACACTTGAAAACAACAGTCTTAGTTAAAGTTAAAGTTAAAGCAACTTGACTAGAAAAATAAAACAATATTTGGGTAAAAGCAGATACCCGTTAGCTAGATCATATAACAGATTCAGTAATCCATACGCGGTAGCAAGAAACCACAACCTCTTTAACTGCTGGTACAATTAGTATTCATTTAACGTTTTGCTTTAAATACTGTTTTTAAAAGTTTTTTCAAAATTTCTAAACACTATTTCAAACATAGTTGATGAATCGTGATTCAAAATTAAAGTTTGCAATAAATTGGACATGGTTTCAGCGAATAAATACTCTCGACCAGATACTAAAATGCATCAAAAGAAAATAAAGCAGATTTCCCCATATACCTACCTAAAGGGCCTGGACCTAACCAGAGGAGGAAATTTAACCAATCAAAATGCTATGTTTGCAGGCGACGACCAATCAAATGGCTGAATGTGTAGAAAAAAATCAGAGTTGATGGTTAGCTTGATAAAACCCAACCGTATATATTAAATATTTAGGATACTCAAAATACCGAAGTCAGTTAATGTTTGCATATGATGTAAACTAGTTAGCGATATTAGGCTATAGAATGGTTTAAGTATTAGGCTGTCAAAGAAAGTTAGTTATAGCAGTCTATTTTGGAAAACGTTTTGAGAGCATTAGCGAGAATCTGTGCACGGGATTTTAACTAGACCACATTACTTAAATCAGTGGTTTAAGTATTGTAGGGCAAAATTTGAGTATTTTCATAACAGCGTTTGAAGGCTAGAGTTTCTGTGAGTCCATTATGGGTTTATCTAAGTTTAATACGAGCCCGAGAATACAGAAAATTTCAAGGTACCAAGAGTACATAAGACTGTCTTACGCGATCTGCAAAGTATCATGTACTCTTGATGTTAGAACTAGAGTAAAAATGGTTTCTTGGGTAACAATAATAAACATTTACAATAATTGCATTCGTCGAAAAAATTGCATCATTAGAAGTGTAAGTTATAGCTCGATATAGCGTGCGCTCAGTAATTTATACGCACTGTAACGTGAAACGCCAAGTGCATTAACGAGTGCGCGCAGTGCACGAGTTTATGCACGCGGGCTTCACGTGTTAGTGCGAATAGTTGCTGAGTGCATACTACAAAGTGATATAACGTACTTATGTTATTTCTGTCTTGAAATATACAGTGCGATAAGTCAATAACTACAGCAGTGTAATAACTAATGCACGCTGTGAATCTGGTAGCGTGCACTTAGTTATTGGCGTTAGTTATTGCACTGTTTTTTCGAGACAGGTATGATACAAATAGAATTATATAACGGTACGAGCAAGATTGTTGGGACAGGTTTATATTGAAAAGTAAACAATAATCTGTAAAACATTACAAAGATAAACTAACAACTCGCATATGCAAATGAGAAAGACTATCTAGGTGCTAGGGGAATACAGCGTCCTACATCAATTATTATCACAGATACTACTTAATAAAGTGTAAAACCCATTAGAAGCTGCTGACTGCGACTAGATTACAAGATTGAAACTAGTATATTGCCAACTTAATAGAGCGAAAAATTTAATTGATTATCGATGAAATAATTTAACTTAAATTGCGAAGTCAACGTAAGGCGCAGTTAATATTGATAACGGGAGGAATCTAACAATGACTAGAATAGCAAAAACATCGCAAAGAGGTCGGGATGGTACTTAAATAACAATTGGGTATCAATTTAAGTAGATCACCGGATTAAAGTCAGTCTGGGTTCAGCGGATCACACGGATTAGTCTACAGCCAATCAGATTAGAGCAGCTGGGTCCGGCCAATCACAACGCGGGAACAGTCAGTCGGTGTTAGCCACTCAGTGGCGGCCGTCTAGTGCATCCAAGTATTTTGGCTCGATCACCCTTGGTATCAAGAGATGCCTGAAATCACAGAACATGTCGTGGGTGTATCAACTTTCATGTCCAATTTCGCCATATCATACGTACGCTATGTATTATACGTTACGTAGGTAACTCTTGGTAGGTACGGTACGCTGCAGAAGCCATGGAAATGTTTTAACATGTCGATGTAATCGAGACTTTGTTACTCAACCAAACGTGACTAAACGATAAATACAGCGGTTGTCAACACAACACGGAAAGCAAAAGTCTATAATAGCCAGCTGTAAAAGTTTGGCACAACAGTATGCCATATTGCTGTACCGTATTGGCAAGAATGAGAAAATGACCATGGGGAAGACCATCTCGATGTATGGCCATGGGGTGAAGCCGAAGGTGCAGAGCAGGGCGAGCATGATCAGCTGGCAGCACGTGAACATGTGCACTTTCCGCTGCGGCACGCGTCGAATGTAATGCGTCGGGGGGTAGGCCGCCTAAAAACAACCAAGCAAGTGCAGTACAACTTATTTCAGACTCAATGCAACTTCTGCTGGCACATTTCAATATCTCTTAGTTCAAGCTGTCGACATATTTCCATAAACTAGAATATATTTTTGATTTAACAGTTAACTTCCCGAATTGAAACACAGAACTATGCCGATAGCATGCCACATATATATGTTCTTGTGTCATGGATAATGATGGCTTTGAGGGTGCTATATTGCTTAATTTGTAGTAAAAAGTGCCATGATTTTTGCAACCTAATGTTTTTCTCTAATTATACTTTCATAATGCAAATAGATATATAATGAAGTGTACTATACAAATAACAAAAATTGTTTTATACATATGTAATACAGTGAAAACCCAATGTCGCAATGTGCGGTTATGAATACCTGTTCAGTAGCAAGCAGTAGTATCCGTTCAAACATTTCATTTCCATGGAGAGAGGTGGCGGCCATGTAGAGAAAGAGTCCGTCTAGGACCGAGCGCGGAATCAGATTCAGGGGATTGGGCAGCAGGTACACGGCCGACAGCATTATTAGCACGTGAGCAATCAACGCTGCTATTCGAGTTTCCCGCACATTTGTTATGCTAAAACAGACAACCTGCAGCTTTATTCTGTTGCAGATGAGATATAACTAGACTTGAGAGATGTGGTGTAGTGGTTAGCATTTTTGACACCGACGCGAGCGGCCGGGTCAATTCCCGGCGCCTATATTTATTATTTCTAAAGTGGGGTCTGCTCTTGTTTCAACACAAAATACACGAGTAGAGCTAGAATGTAAAAACTGACTGTAAAAAGTAGTATTCTCAGTTTTCTTTTAAGAACACTAAATTAATTAATGGCACATAATGAGCAAATATAATGAAACAAACAAAAGGGCAGGCAGCGTACACTTCATGCACATGTCCCTGTGAGACCCGTTCCTCCACGTCGGCGAGGGCGCGGAGGTGAAGGGGCGAGTGGGGCAGGGCGGCGTGCATCCAGGGGAGGCCTAGCAGGGACAACACCACGTTCAGGCACGCCACCACCACCAGGTCCAGGTGCGTCGCTGAGCCCTTTCTGAGCCTACAAACACAACACTCACAACATCATCTTATACACTATTGTGGCGTGATTATTTCGTAATTTTGCTGGCTGAACGGGTTGACTGCAAGTAGGTATGAATCGACCGTATAGTTCGATAAATGTAGATAAATGTATTAGCAATATTCGACTGACTGACTGAGCTGATGTTTTGGGCAAATATATGTGTTATGGCTTCAAGGCAGTTGAACTAAAGCTGAACGTAGACATAAATATATGTTCAAATCCACACGTAACACAAACTAAAGAGAAGAATTTCGACCTTAGTGGTGCTAGTGTACTGAAAAGAAACCAGAAGACAATAAATAAATGTTCGAAGTCCACTTATCACAATTTCTACAGCAAAAGTCAAAGATGTCATCCTGTGCGCATAACTTCTATTTTTGGCGTGATTCGATCTTAACTTTTCCGATCGAAAAACGGCACTTTAAGATAAAATCATAGTTAATCTATCCTCATAGTAGACATACTTATTCTGTTGATTGTTGACAATAGCGGATGTCATGTTTTGATCAATGAAAAAGAGAAGAGAGAGACAGAAGCCCAGGCCCATGGCCCCAAAAATGGCCCCCGTCGGGAGTGCCTCCAGGGGAGCCATCACTCCGATCGGCATCGACTCATTGTGGTGAAACTTCTCGACTGAAAAACACAACAAAAGTCGCCGGTTGACTAAGTGAAGTGAACTTATTCATAGTAAGATTTACGATACTCTATTTTAGCTTCATTAGGCTTCATTAGGTAACATAGGGTGGATTTCACAAAGGTGGTTTTACTAAACCATGGTTTTACCTACGTTTTTATATGATTTGCACATAATTTCATTACGAAATATCACCTGATTCGTTACGAATTTCGTAGATTTTCTTAAACTATTTAGCACAGTTAGCGCAGTTGAAATTTGAGAACCTAAAGAACAGCAGGTCTCTGTTTTGCTGTAATTTTAACTGAGTTAAAACCATGGTTTAAGGTGGCGCTCAGGGGAACCAACTTTGGCGTTTAATTTTTTTTCAGCGACATTTTTGACCATAATGTCTTGAAGAAAAGTTATTCAGAATAAAAGAGCATTCATTTAATGTGCATGTTGTGATTAAAAAATTTTTCAAAAATATTTGACCATTTTTGTAGCCCTAGCGAAATTTTGTTAATGGCAATATAAAATAATTACTCATATCACTGAAATGTGCTTTTTCTTAGCTTTAAATTGATATATTAAACATGCAAATGTGTTGAAGCTTTGCTGAGTTATTTAGCCGCGAAAATAGAAATTAAAAAATGAATAACCTAAAAAGCTGATAAATCTTCGAAAACGTCAATTTTTTGATTTATTTTCTTAAAAAATTGATTATGGCTTTTGGCAATTTTTTCATCGGAAATATGCATTACTAGGAAAGGTTTAATTTTTGAAAAAGTGAAACGTGTGGGCAAACCTCACATTTTTGCGTAGCGAAGTTGACTATTTTTTTGACCTGGCACCCTGCTGCCAATTACGATCGTGTTGAAATTTTTCATAATGAAAGAAAGAATATAAATGCAGACGTGATAGTTTTTTGCTTCTTTAATTTTGGCTCGCAGCACTTTTTGTAGCCGCTCAAACACAACTGATTTTTGAAAAATCGATTTTTTGCAACAATCAAAATTGGAAATAAAAAATCGAAGACATTTCACGTCCAGATTTTTAAAAGATCTTTCAATCAATACCAAGAACGTCAAAATCGGTTGAAGTTTCTCTGAGCTAGGTCAAAAACAAAATTAGTGTGAATAGGAAATTCGATATGGCCATAAAATTTGACACATTCACATTAATGTGCTGAAAAGTGTTTTAAATAGGTTTTTGAGGCCTCTTTGATGTAGAATTAGTGTGGTATTGCTACTAATTGCATGTGCTGAGTGCCAAATATTACTTTTTTTGCTGAGCGCTACCTTAAGGGGGCCGGGGCTACCTGAAAAAGTGAAAATTTTTCACTAGGGGTTCTAAAAAATTTAATTTTACGTGAAAATCATAGGCGCAAAAAAAAGTTTTTTGTGGTTGCAAAGTGCCCCTTTACTCAAAATTTGTGTTAACACTGACGAAGCTGACTTTTACATGATTCGATAGCCTAACGTCATATCTCAACTTTTATGATCCATTTTTTTTAAATTTTTGCCCATGGCCTGAGCAATGAAGTGAAATGTAAAATCACTCAAATTTGGCGGGTCCAAAAAAGGGCCATTTTTTCACATTTCGCCCTCGATTTTAGATTTGAAAATACATATCAAAAATCCGGATCAAAGATTTTGCGCATATATGTGGGCTACTACTATGCCAAGTTTCAGCTTGATTGGCTTAATGTGGTTTGTGCTAGAACTATTCAAATAAGGGCTACTTTTCGGCTTTTTGGCGTACTTTTGCCTGTGTAAATACACTGACAAAGACAAACGCAAACGAACCAAAAGTGCACCTTCAAGCTTAATTGTTCTTATCTGAGGTAGCCCCCCCCCCCTTAAGGTGGCGCTCTGAATAACCGACTTTGGGCGATAAAATTTTTCAGTCAAGTTTTCGTTGGTTAACTCAAGAAGAAAAGTTGTTCAAGAGCAAACTAGCTTTCATTTGATGTACATAACGTAAAATTTTGTTCAATTTTAAATTTCAACTAATTTTTCAATGAGAAAAAATCTTTAAATCGATATACCAAAAAATTCTGTATGGCTTTTGATACTTTTTAAAACAGTTCAAGTAGCTAGTTGCAAGTTGCAACTTTTCAAAAAGTCGTTTGTGTAGGCAAACCTTCCTAAAAAAATTTCCAAAATACGTTGACCAACATTAACAAAAATACACCATTTTTCAAACTAATTTTTCGTCAGCTACTTTTTGGCTTCTGAAATTTTTCTCAACGGATTTTAGTACAAAAAAATTAGCTCTATTTTTTGGAAAATACGTATGTGAAGGCAAACTTCAGGTTTCTGAAATTCAGCTATGGTGCTCATTTTTTCAAGATTACTGGCAGCTGCAGAAACCGATCCAACTATAACTTAGAACACGGTTAGAACAGACGTATATGGAGGCGCCGGACTTCTTGCATTGTAGTTTTTATGATTTGCCTCTATATGACAGGCTTTCTAAAACGTCACTTTCAATAAAAAATAAAGCAACTAAAAATTTGTCGCCGATAACTAAAATTCGACAAAAATGGTGTCTCGGCCAGATAATTGTCTCTAATTTAAGCTATTGAGTGTTAAATTTGGTTAAGGCACCGTAGAGCTACGTCGCTTCAAAAATTAGACAAAGTTTGCAAAATTTCACTTTTGATGTTGTCATAAAATTGGCTAGAATGCGCCCAGAAGTTTCAAACTTGGCAAAAAGACGTGCCTGATGTCAGTCTTGGCTGCACTTGAGCAAAGAACTTAGTATCAGCAAGAAAATCAAAATTATAGCAATTTGATTTATTGAAAGTTACTCAGAGCGCCACCTTCAGAAAATCTAAGAAATTCGTAACGAATCAAGAGATATTTCGTAATGAAATTATGTGCAAATCATATACAAACGTACGTAAAGCAATGGTTTCGTAAAACCACCGTTGTGAAATCCACCCATAGGGTTTAAATGTGAAATTTGACTAAAAAATGACTGCTAAAAAAATAGCTGTTGATGAGCTGATGAGCTAACTTTTTCAAAAGCTGATTGTTCAATAGTCCTGGAATCTTAGCAAATTCATCAAAGTTATAAGACAGCCTTACACGTATTATTTGATACGGACAAGGTATGGGACACAGCTATATTTTTCACAATTTTATCTTTTAAATTTCAATTTCAAGTAACTGACGACAAAACTACATATATGGAATATTGATAAGTAACCCAACGAAACAAGGTCTTCACAATGCTTTGCAACTGTGTTTCGTCTATATACATATATTTATATTCCAACCTTTGACATGTATCAAAATTTTTTGCTTAGGTTCAAAACGGTTCTTATTAATTTTATAGTTCTTATAAGCTCGTTTGGTCCTTACTTTTAACATCCCTGAAACAGTAGGACCCACAGAAGGACATGAGAATAACGGCCGCTGGCATCGAATAGTCTGCTAGAAGCTCGCGCTTTGCTACCGTCAAATATGGCCTAAAAAATATAAATCAAGTTCAACGACAAAGAATCATAATAAGATATTTATACTATTATTTTATGTAGTATTTCAGATAAATATTAAATATGTTAAAAGTTAAAGTGTTAATTATGTTTAGTCCTGCTTATTATATACAAAAAAGCTATAAACAACAGTGATAAGTTGACAGATTTTGTCGGCTTTATTCTCGGCAAGGCTGTGATAACGATATTTCGGAAACACTTTACAATGGATTCAACTAAACTGACTAGAACGGACATAATTTAAATCCGTGTAGATAAAATTCAAAACTAATAATGACATTAGCAGTTGCTAATTGAGTTTATCATTTTTAGTGGGATGGAAAAACCAAATCTTGGCAAGTAATGCAAGGACAACATTAAAAAATTTAAACAAAAATATAAAATACAGCAGAAAAAACACGAAAACTTTAGGTAAATAGTTTTTCTAATAATTATTATTAATAGGAATTAATCAAAGTTCACAAAGTTTAAAGCATATTAACCAACAAATAATAATATTTACGTTTTCTTGAAATTGTAGAGAAATAGGCCAAACCATAGAGTGCCGAACATGAGTATGAGATACAGAAGACTGGTGTCGCGTCGGCACTCGCTGTGATGTCCACTGGAGGACAGATTCGTGACACCGACCACAGACAAATAGGCACTCGCGTTGCCCCCGTGCTGAGAACTCCGCAACGCGTCACACGAATAGCTGTGGTAGTTCTCCCCGAAGTCTGAAACGCAAACGGAGCCATGTGCTAAGCTGAACCTGTTACACTGGAGTTTTCGTACACATAAGAAAGAGGGACGTATGTCTGACAAGTGTGAATAGAGCATGAAAACCAATTTAAAATATGGCTATGTAAAACTTGACAAACCGAACGGTAAACCTACATATAGCTCGCTCTCCGCATAAGCTTCACAAAAGCTATACGAAAGTTAAAAGCTAAAATATCTTTGAAAGTTAGCTTAGCTAGTATTAAATGCATATAATTCTTGATGATTAAGTATGAGTTTAGCATTTTCAGTGAAATAAAAACAGCTAGTCTTGGCACGAAAGCATTGAAAGACAACATCAAAAACATTAAAATACATAAATATATAAAATACGATAAAAATCACGACAATATTAAGAAAACATTTGAACTGTTTCTTACGATTACTTGTTTTCCACATAAAACCAAAACAATGTTCGAAAAAAAGCAATAGTTTATAATGGTCATTGGTCCAAATCTGAAAATGGTTGATGGGAAACTTACTATGGTGTAAAGTTTTGAAAGACTCGACAACGAAGGCTAAGGCAATGAATATTGAAAATATATCTTCGGCGGATCGAGTAGCCCACTTCATGATGTTTGACAGCTCAGTGAATGCATAAATTATGAGAAAGAACTGACACCACAGGCCCACCCAGGCGTACATCGCGAAGAACTCCAGGTGGAAGTCCTGCGATATTCTGTACACTACTGCAACAAACAAAGCACACACATGACACAATGCGGTCAAACACAAACCAACCGGGTATCAAGGTATCAACAAGGTACCTTGTGTGTCAAGGATTATCATGTACAGTTGATTCGTTTGGCGATGTTGACGCAAATGATGCCACAGCACAACAGGGCCCCGTTTCAATAAACTCACAGGCCCACAATAATTGTGAGATTTGTTAGGCCTAAATCGGGTGATTCATAATGAACACACATATAATTTCATTACGACTCACCTGTTTTTGCAGCCAAATTGGTCACAATTGTGCGCCTGTGAGTTTATTAAACAGGCCCCAGGTCTTTAATTTTGATTTTCCAGAATAACGCTTGGTTTGTGTGACATTATTTTTTCTCAGTGTGTTTGTGTGACTGCAGCTCTACTGTGACAGTGCGTGTGTCACATAAAATAGCAGTGAACAGTTACGGGGTGTCTGTTCATTTGTTTAGCTCGCTCTCTATATAAAATGTGTGTGTGTCACAAACACGCTGCAGCAAGAACGACAACTAGGTAAGTACTTTGCCAAAAGGTACCATTGCATTTGATGTCAGATGTATTTTTCTGAAATTCCGGAAAAATTAGTTGTTTCTCGAACAAAAAGCAGTTAACACTTATTTTAGCGCTGCATAACAGGTTTTAGCTGACCTCGGGTCAGTTTACATGAAGATTTAGGCTTGAAGCTTACTGAAGGTTTTGCCGCAGACTGGGCTTGTTAATATGTTAACTTAAAAATAAATATTTATGAACTTTAAATTTTAGGACTTGCACACATACATACAATCGTAAAATAAGCACCAACTGTAACTACAATCAAGCACTAAGAAGCTTTTTAATGGTACTATTTTATATTAATAATGATTTAATCACTACATTTTCATTTCATAAATCAAGATGAATATACATTTTTGTTGTTATCTTTTAATCTAAATGGGACAAAACAGTACCATAGCACATCAAACTAAAGACATTTATATTACTCATATAATAGTTCATCTTGATCAACCGTCTAGTAGCGTCGGCGTCTACTAAAACTAACAATGACGTACTTTTAATATATAGCGCTAGAGGGGCCGTGGTCAAAATAATGATCATCGGTTGTCCTCCGAACACCGAGAAAAACAGGCCCCCTATTGCTTGAGCAAATATTGCTTTCTCCACACCTAAAAACATTTAGGAACTGGTTAACTAGCGCAAGTTTGCTGCAAAAAAACACGTAAACATTAGCGGGTTTTCGACTAGAATTAAACAATGAATTTATAATTTTATGAACTAGACGAATTAGTTTGATTACATTGACCCTCTGTTCTTTTCATTTGAAAATTCTCTATTTTGTCATAAATACTGATTGTCAGTCATATTTATTGCGATACTAAAACTGGTCATTCAGGGCCCCAGTTTTACACTATCGAAAGTACAACACTACGAGAAAGAGTTTGCTGCCAAAGTAACGAAACAGCCTTAAACAATGAACGGATTGTTATCAACATTGTCAACAGATGTTTTTTAATTTTGTCTTTACCTATAGCACCACTGGTGTTGTCATAATTCAGCACCCCGAAAGCGATCGAAGGCAGCATGCATGCAAAGTACAGGAACACGATTGTGCTGAACACTTTCTGCAGGGTATTCGCATTGGCTACACCTGAAACATATGCACACAAAGCATAGAGATAGCATAGCATAGCATAGCATAGCATAGCATAGCATAGCATAGCATAGCATAGCATAGCATAGCATAGCATAGCATAGCATAGCATAGCATAGCATAGCATAGCATAGCATAGCATAGCATCGCTGTTGTAACTCGTTAACCAACTAGTTTTGATTAAACATGATGTCTGATGTAATGATATGATAATCGCCAGTCATAACAAATACATATATGAATATTTAGTGCATCAATTGCAGTTACTTTCACTATAATGAAAAAGATGAGTTCTACTTGACTTGTGCTTTCGAAAACTCTATAAAAACAGACATCGCCAACTTGTCACAGATATCGTATGATTAGGAATAAGTATTCACTTGGTTGCTATATTTATTGTTTATTTATTTTTACTTTACAAGTACAAGAGTTGTCAGTTTATAGTTGTGCTTATATATGTCCTTATTAACACCTCAATCGCAAAGCCATACATTGCATACCATCCGTGTAGTCGGACAGGTAGTGCGGCACCCTCCGCTTAATATCGTCCCGTAACCCGCGACCAATGAAATACTTGTTCGTGCCAAGCTGAAATATAATATGGAAAATACTTATTCAGACATTAATCATTTTTTACTAAACTGTTTTCAGTATTTGCCAAAGGTGTTGCAGGCACGTTCCATCAACATTTTAGTGTGTTTATAGCGCCTTTTGCACTACATAGATAATGTAATGACTCTGTACGACTTATGTTTATGTTTACGAACCCCCTGTGTATAGAACTTTAAGTATACATTAAAGAATTATGACTCTCGTATAGGTTGTAACTTTGGGGCAAACACCTGTTTATACTTTCATAGGTATCAGTTAGCGTTTAGCTTACAATACAATACAATTCTATAATAGTTTAACTTCATTTTTAAGTAAAGAATATGTATTAAAATTCGGTATCTTACAATTTGACGGACGTCTTTGAAATCTGGAACCGAATTTTTTCTTTCCTTCCATTGACTCTGCTCGATAGCTAATTCTTTTGCCGCCTGAAGAAAAAATATAATTACAAAGCCTTGAAATGAAGGATAAAACAGATTTATTTATTAGTAACAACTAATATTAATTATTAATAAATACAATAGAATTATATTCACTGAACGAGAACTCCAATTAAGCCCAAAACTAAAGGGATGAAATCATTAAGTGGAAGTTGTCAGCATAGGTGTTGCATAGTTTTTTGAAAAATAGCAATTTTACATTCACTCTAAAGCTACGTTTTCTCAGAACAAAAAGTCAGCACTGAATAAAGTCAGCACTTGATCTTTCTTATAGCTAAAATACAAAGAATACAAAATAAATAGTAGTATTTATTTAAAGTACTGACCAAAATTATTTGCTACAGACGCTGGAGTCAAAGCGGAGCCGGAGTCACTTGATGCCGGAGTCTAATGATTTATAACTATATACTGTGATGCCAGAGTCAAGTGACTCCAACTACGCTTTCATTCCGGACTCTGTAGCAAGTAATTTTGGTCGGTACTGTTTGTTTGTATTTGTTGAAGCATACTTGCAACAGCGTCTGTCTGAACTGATCAACGGTACTAGACACAACCAGCCGCTGGCGAAAGTCCATGTCAGCGAAAAGGGTCGCAAACGTTCTGGCTGTCTCGAGGGCCGTTTTGGTTCCTTTCTGAAATTATTAGATCAGTTTTGTAGATCATCATCATAAATGTACGTGCATTTAAAATTATTTAGTGCTGGTATCGTGTAATCTAATAAATTCAGAAATAAATAGCATATAACAATAAATTAAATGTAATAATAATTGAAAAAATCAAGCAAATAATTAATTAATCAATTGAATAAATAATCTAATCAAATGAAATTTCTAAACTATTGTATCGAGTAATCTATTGAATTTAAGAAATTATACATACAAAATATAAATTGGAGCCTACTTGAATACTCCCAAGACAGTATTTTGACTAATTTTGTTTATCGAGCTCCTAAGATGTTTATGTGAAGCCTCGAGTGACGTACCGCTCTGGCGGGCGCAATGACGATGATGATGAACCTGAGATCCTGCATGGTTCGGCCCAGATTGGTCGGGTGCGTGAGGCGGGCGATGGCCACGTGTCTGTGCTGCACCGACGGCAACATGCATCTGCAACCAAACGTAAACCGAGAATGCTAATCACGACCCCACAGGCCCTGTTTCATATTTACCACAAATTTATATATAGGGCATGAAGCTTGATAACAAATTACAAATTACATAACTCCAAAATCATGGTTCATACTGGTTAATGTCTTTGTCCCTGATTTTTGTTATTGTTATTAAGAAATTTAAGAAAAGCTGCGTAGCTAAATATGACAGTTATCTGTACAATTTAAGCTGAGGTCAGTCCAGTAATTTCGCCGAAGGCTCTTGTATCATATCTTCACATCAGCTTCTCAAAATTTGTTGGTTTGTTTTCTTTTAAGTACTAAAACCGGGTCATAGCGGTTAAAGCTGCTTAATAGCTGCTTGCTTGCTTGCTTTCATTTCAGCATATTATAGTAGGTATAATACATATTTATGTTGTATTAGCAGTAAAGGCTAACAGAGAAATTTGCAACTTTTTCATGCACTTATTAGGATAACGGGGAAAGTTTTCAAGGTTATCTATACACAAAGGCCTATGAGATCTAATTAAAAGCTTTTAGCTATTTGCCTGCGGCAGTATGCTTCAAGTATTTACCGGGAGAGCCTTAAGTGAACTAAAAGTACAAAAAACGCAACTACAAGAATGTTAATATGAATAAAAAAGTTAATGTATTACTCTATATAAAAAATAGATGACTAAAAGAAAAATTAGCTAAGCCTTCTTTTATTATTATTTACTCTACTTTACTTTACTTTACTTAATATTGATCATATTGATGACTTGATAAATAAAAACGACACAGTTGACAAGACTGCAAGTATGTCTCAATCTCAAACACTGTTTAACTTTTTTTGCAAGTCATTTGAACAATTATGGTTTAAATAAGCTATATATAATCTAAATATGTTAGCTAATACGCTAAATTGGCTTTTAAAAAACGCTTATTAATTATAATATTAGCTTACAAGGCGCATATCCACGTCTGGTCAAAATCGTACGTGCCACCGATGTTTGTTGTACAAATGCTTTGTACTATTCTGGACAGTATGTGAACTGAAGTAACAAACTAATATTTATGGTATAGATTATCAGCAGAAACTGGCTACATTAAGGCTTTCATATTATGTCGTAGCTTATGTTTTGTGTACTCACCATATCATAAGTATAATATGTAATGCTGAAGTTATTTAAATACAAAATTATATACTTGACTGACTAAGAAATGTTCGACCTTGAGACTATCAGAAACACTTTTATTTCATTACGAAAAGAATGAAATGTAGGCATCAAGAGTACAAAGATTAGCTGCTAAAATCATGCCACCTTTTTTCATCTCAGTGATTAACAGTTTTTTTGCGTAGATTTTGAACCGCAACAATAAATCTTACACTGATTTCCAGCATCCTGAGTGAATAGGGCATTCTTGACTTGCTCTGACGTAAATTCAGGCTCCTGAATATCCATTACGTGTATTATCCTGGAAAACAAAAAATTTTAAAGTAGTTAAAGAAAGCTGAAATAAAAAAATAAAAAATACGGTGAGATAATAATAGCGTCAATATAAACATTTTGGTATGCTGCTTGTGGTAGAATTGACGACAAATACATTACGTATTCTAAAGTTTTATTGTAAAGAATGATGTAAGATATTTTAATTATAACAAATTTTATTTCGACTACCTTAGTTGCTATTTCTGTCTCGGGACTGCAACCTTATTCTTATTTCTGGTTTCTTATTTCATATTTGTGCCTAGTGAGCACTTAACTTTCCGCAACAAAAACATATTCCGCTATTCAAGTAGGTATTCACGTTTATTGATTAAAACACTTGTGCTCTGTGTTTATGAAACAGTATAACGTAATTTGGCCATAAGACACGGATTCTTTCCTAAACCTTTGACTGACTTTCTTCCGATAAATAAGCAAATATACTCCTTAAAATATACCTTCCAAAGATTTCTTCTAAACTGGTTTCGGGAAGATCTAGCAGGAGCACGGCTTTGTTAAGCAGGTGATCGATATCCATGGTCGCGCGAATCTCCGACCCGAAATCCTTCATCGGAATTTTTTCATGCTTCACGTACATCAGCGTCACATTGTCGTACTCTTCTGAAAGAAAAAACTTAATTTTATTTTATATGTATTATTTTATTTGTTATTTCTTATTATTTGTTTTTTGTTATTAGTTTTATTGCATTATTTTACTGTATTTTATTTTATAAACTCCTACTGTAAGGAGTGGCTTTATATCGACTTATAAGACACATATACATATATACACACACTTATAGGGCTCATGGACTTATAAGGACACATAGATCGCGTTTCACAGGTGTTGAAAAGCCAAACCCAGCTTAAGGCGAACACGTGATCATACGGAATGCGCATATAACTAATGTTTCATTACGATGTTTTATTTCACTCAGTAACAGTCTAAAGTTAAATATGTAACTTTTGTGAAGACAATCCATAGAAAGGGAGTATAACACTCATTCTATAATTTTGATTGAGTATTGTCATTTATTATACATGCGTACTTCCTACGTTTTGATCTATTCATAAATTTTTTTGCAAATTTGTAGCGTCATTCGTTTTTTATTTTTTCTCCTTAATATGCATGTATTCTCTCAGTTTACTTTGCAGCTTTTTGAAAACGGGTTGTAAATATAGAAAACTGAACATAAGATATTTGACTCGTATATAATTCTTAATAAATGCATGACCTCTGTAGTAAGTAGATCGATATTCATTCAATGATCCTTATTATGTATGGTTCATAGAAGCAGCAATCATTGCATGATAGTTGTATGACAGACACTTATTCAAACTTTCGACTCGCACAGACTACATAATGTAGCTCGTTTTTCTGAAAAAACGGAAAAGCAAAAGCGCACAGTATATATTACTATTGTGGTACTACAGTACTAAATATAAAGTATACGCATTGCTTAGTGAATTGACTGCATAGTATGGTTATGACAATTGTATGTTTCTGGTCAACGTCGGACTGTTAATTAATTTTGGTTTTCTTGAAGATTCTACTGTACATAAATCATTAATATAATTAATCTACACGTATATACAGTAGTCTTATCATGTGAACACACCTATTAATAAAAAAGCACTAAGCTCTTGAGTCTACATCTACTTTCAGTTGGTAGATATACTATTTATAGCTACCAGAATATAAATTTTCTGCAGGTTTTTTCGCGCGTTCATGTCATAACAACAGTAAGTAAAAAATGGCAACTTATTTATCTACTTATTAATAAAAGTAGCTTAAGCTGGTTAATAGATTAATAATAAATATAAATCGTTTACAAACAAAACTATTTTTAGCAGCTGGGGTAAGAATTTAGTAGACTTTGCACGTTGCTACAATATTACACTATTGTGTAACTAACCCTGCAGGTCAAGTTAACTTATAATCAGAGAACGTGACAAACATGAACAAGCACGTTCTGCGAGTAGGGTTAATCTAATTTTCGATACTTGGATTTCATTCAGACATGATAGACACCCGAGGATATTCTTCGAATATAAAACGCGGCAGCAAATTTTTGATAACCGACACTTTCACATAACCTTTCATGCTGCAACATTAAAAGTTAATAACATTGCAAAAACCGTTCGTAAATTCGATCCATCTGAGTCAATACGCTAGAAAGAAAGACTGTTTGGTCGTACTGCTGACCCAGTGTCAGCTACCAAAGCAACGTCTGGGCGCTCACAAGCGACGATGTTGTCAAACGCAATGGCCTGCACAGCCTCGCAAGGTGTGGCTTGCCACCGGTTTCTTGACTTCAAATCATTAAGATCACGTCATGCGTTTAAACAATCTATGAAGTATTGTTCTGACAGGTTTCGTTATTTTACAGTTACTAGGCATGATTTGCAAGCATGCCATTCGACTGACATGCAAATGCATTACGTAGACCTGTGTGCATTTGTATCAGCTTTTTGCAACAATGTATGTGTGTATGTATGTACGCGCATATAAAAATATCATGTATCCGAGTGAGCGTGTTAACCAGCGTATGCATATATTCCAACGCTGAGATCACAGATTAGCACGTGTCAAGAACACACACGCACACACATATAACGTAAATTTTGGACCTGCCAATTTCTACACTGCACAATACACAGTCAGAGCAGATACGTGTTAAACTCTGATTTGTATTATAGTATATACGCGGCGGCTGAGGCCTACATAATAGTGTCACACTATTATGTACGTACTGTTGTTACTACAACAGCGCCTATATAATGGTACTGTAGGTACTATTACATAAGGATCTTCTAAAGATGAACATGTTAAATAGCACTGTTACCTCCAAAGCTCCAGGTGGAATTTCCCATGGGGGGACTGTCGATATCTCCCCAGCTAGCATCGTCTAAAAACTCAGTGCTCCCGTAGGGATGGTGTCCCAGGGCCGAACTCATGCGACTGGCCTGGCTAGGCTTACGAGGAAATCCCTTGCCCGTATCTGAACTGTTGGCATCATTGGCTCCGGCGTCTTTCAGACTTTCACTACTCATCACGCGAGAATCACCGATTTTCCACATTTGCATCGGGGTGAAGCTGCAGTTTCGATTGTTCCCAAAGGTCACCTTGTGCGGGACCTGTAAGCTTTGAGAGCGAACCCGTCTTAGCGTGCGGCTGGCTCGTTTGCGGTCTCGACCATGCCTGTGTTCCGGACCCCCCGGGTCGAGACTGGGACCCCCGCGCAGGGGGGGCATTTCTGGGGACGATGCGGCACACGCGCTGTTATTATCGCTGCAGTCGCAATTATTTTCTGCCCCGCTGTTGGAGGGGGTAGGGGATGCGATGAGGAAACAAACGCCCCCCGCAGAGCAATTTGTTCCAGGGGGGTAACAGGTAGCCAGATCAGAACCCGGAACTGTCAGACTGCCGCTAGAGTTATTTGGCTGCAGCTTAGGGGAAGAATTAGTTGCATTTGGAGGTACAGATGCTGACTCAATTTTAATTTCAGTTAGATCCGTCATTATTATGGTTAACCAATATTTATCCAACTAATCGTAACTATTATTCATACATCGAGCGGTGAAAATTGAGTGTGCAGAGTAGTATAAAATATAGAATATTATCTCAATAAAATATATCAAGGGTAAAAATATAGTTGTATAAAATAGTATAAATAAATAAATAAATATATGTATAAATCAATAGATCTGTCAAATAAGAAAGTATACAAATTTAAGTTATTCAAGAATTTTCAAGATTTAAGAAGTAGCGCTTTCAAAACCTATTCAAATATATGGGCTTACGTAATTAAAGATTAGTAAAATAAATGACGTTCTGATTAGGTTGAAATATTGTGTCAAAAAAGTTTTGCCAGAACTTAAACTGCAAGTCGTCAGGTGCAATCGTTTGACAAATAAGGAGCAAAATTTGCGAAAGCTTCTGAATGATTTCATAAAATTCACCCAACTTTTAGGTTAACTTAAACT